>JANAVB010035990.1:0-89055 GCA_029216955.1 Iris pallida | reverse complement strand
ACAGGAAATCGTGTCAAGACGTGTCGAGTCTAGTCAAGTCGTGTTGTGAGCACCAAAATCTCAGGAAGCTCCAATTTATGAAAAGAAACCAAAGCCCAGAGAAAGCAATACAGGCACTAGGGGTGCAGGGGTACAGGGGCACTAGGGCAGGCCAGGCATACTGGAGTGCGCCTAGAGGCAGCACACTAGAGTGTGCCAGGGAGGCAGCACACAAAAATGCGCCTACTAGCTGCACACTAAAGTGCGCCTAGTCTGGACAGGTCAATCCGCGCCTAGAGCCAATGGGGCAAACCGCGCCTAATCCATTGGATCAAATGGCGCCTAAGTCAAGGAAACAGTGAACTGCGCCTAAAATGATAAATATAGGCGCAGTCGGGCAAGCCAAGGGAAAGTAGGCGCTATCTGCCTAACAGGAGGAAATGGGCGCTATCTGCCAATCTGGGAAAGTAGGCGCAGTCTGCCAACCGCGCCTGAAATGATGCCAAGGAGGCGCCATCGAGGGGCGGCGGCGAACAGCACCCAAGGAGGCGCGATCGAGACGAACCGCGCCTAAGGAGGCGCGTTCGAGCGAGCCGCGCCTAAAGAGGCGCGCTCGAAAAGGAGACGCAGTCTGCGAACCGCGCCTAAGAAGGCGCAGTTGAACGAACAGCGCCTAAAGAGGCGTGTTCGAGGAAGTAGGCGCCATCGGCCAGAACAGCAAGTCATCTTCTCCAAAAATCCGAAAAGAGAACCCATGGAACTCAAAACTTTGGAACATCATAAATCCATCAATACAAACCCAAATCCGGATTTTCAAGGCTCTAACTTGTGTAAAATTGAAAGCTCTACAACAAGGAAACATTGAATCCAACAAAAGAACAAGTTTGGGAGATCAAATCTCCAAAAATCCGAAAACACTCCAAACCTAGATCTACAAGATTCCAAGCTCCAAATCAAGAAAACCCAAGATCTAATGTTGCTCATAGGGTGCTAAACTAGCTAATGGGCACATAAAATCGGCCCTCAAGTGTGAGCAAGGTGCACTTGCCTAATGGGGGTGATTCTCTTGGGGAAGAAGAAGAAGGAAGGGAGAGGGGGTGGCCGGCTGTGAAGTGGGAGAATGAGGGGGAGAGAGAGAGGAGGGGATTAAATGATGGTGGGGTGTGATGGAGGTGAGGGAGAGTATAGGTTAAAGGGTTCCAATGCAATCTCAAACCAAATAAAACCGAACCAAGTCTCCAAATCAAACCAAGTTAAACCAAGCCAAGCTCCTCCACATAAATTCGAGCCAAAATACGAAAGCCGAGAATACTGCAAGTTGAGCAAAATACAATGCAGGCCAAGGTCCAATCAAAATCCAGAAGTCATTAACCAGATTAACCCATAATGATAAATGACAATTAAACTACCACAAGATTACGAAATAAACTACAATTAGACAAGAAAAATAAAATACGGGTCAGAAATACGAATACGCAATAAAATACGTATCACGAATTTCGAGATATTACAAGAGTCCTCTCCATGCCAGTAAGCAAGGCTGCGAATAACGATAGATTCCATAACTAGGGTATGCACCTCTACAATCATGTCGTCTGGAAATCTCGCTATGCCGACTAGTATAGCTGCGAGAAATTCCAAATCTCATAACCAAGATACGTACATTCGAAGCCAGGTCTCCATGTTTTTGCCACGCCAGCTAATATGGCTGCGATAAACTACAGGTTCCATAATCATATAGACGTTTTACCATCCCTGTATTCCCGTCAATATATGTTATCAGAAAGTATCGTAACTCAGGCTATAAAATTCATCTCGATAGGAAATCAAAATCAACAACGATTCATCAAAATCAAATTCAATAATCAAGGAGTGAGAGCGAACAAACAAGGGGAAATGATTCAAATTGAAGTTTAAATAAGATTCTCAAGGGTCGTCCCAGGAATCTTTCAAGGAATTCTAACTGTGATTGAGTACCCTTAAAATATATCCTAATCCTACTGCAGGTTGTAGTGATACTCTAGTTCGAATACCACTACATAAACTCGACCTGCATGGGCCACCACTAAAAACGTGTCACGACCCGCACCCTAGAGTAAGGGCACGAGACGTGGGTACGTCCAGCCTACGCCGCAGTGTCGGCGGTAGAATGCTGTCCTAGGTCACAACATCTAACAACTGTAAGTAATAGCAGTTATACTCCCCGCATGGGGGTGACATAGCAGAATATAAAACTCAATCACATCTAAGGTAGAACAGGTAAGATTGATAGATAATGAAAGATAACAAATCCAGAACAGAGAATCACAGAGATACAAGTCCAGAACTAAGTGTCTAAAATTATACAACTCAGAATATCTCAAAGTCTAATACAGTGATCCAGAAAGTAAAGACAACCCTAATCTAGAGAAGTATCAACCACTGTTAGCAGGTCCAAGTCACTAGTGATGTCTAATGCTGCACCAAGAGGGATAGACACCAGAGCCTCATCATTCACTGTAAAATTTTCAACAGGTCCAGTCAGGACGGGAGCGAGTACAGTACATCTCAACAAAATCATAACCGGTTAGGAAATATAAACATGCTAGAGAGTAAGATACAGGATCTGAAGAAATAATATGATGAAAAAGAGAGAGACTGTAAGTAAATAGCTACAATATATATAGAACTAACAGTGCTAGTGATTCAGAGCACAAGATGGTTATGTAGACGGCACAATGTTATACACGAGTAATCTACAGAGGTTTGTACACGAGTATTTTACTGGATTGAAAACATAACCACTTCTACTCCCTCGCCCCAATCAATACACAAGGATCCAGCTACGTTATGTTATTATACACGAAGGTCATGTAAAAACATGATTATACACGATTCACACGTTTCGTACACGAATGTAACAAATACAAGGAGTACACGATGTTCCCGATAAAGTACACGAACACGAGTACCCGATGTATCCGCTAAAGGGGATAACATCGCACAACAAGATCCATATAGTACTAATCCGTGTTTCTAACGTGTCAGCATCATGTAAAGTAATCTAAAGCAGGAATATAATCCTAAACAAGATATGAAATGATCAGAGAATGTACTCGCCTGCTATCTGAAAGTCAGTGATGAAAGTACCGTCCGAGGAGTGGTGTCTGTCTCCTAATAGAACAGCACAAGTCACAACAAGTCCAGAATGATAATATAATGCAATTTAATGCATTCTTCATGAATCTAGGTCAATCTAGACCAAAGTCAACTCTTGGTCAACTCTGGTCAACCCTAGAAGTCAAACTAGGTCAACCAAGTCAAACCTAGGTCAAACTAGGCTACACTAGGCTAACTAGTCCATTCTAGGTTAAATAAGACTACAAGTCAAAACTAGACTCACTAGCTAACTAAACATCACTATAGCCATAGACTAATAAACTAGGCCATGGGCCAACAGGCCAAGCCAAGTTAGCAACCATATCCATCTAACCCATATACATAATATATTATAATACACTCTATCAAGGTATCACATACACCACATATATATCTAATATATATATATATATCACATTCATGTATAGGAATCCTATATGTGAAACAAACTCAAGATATAAAACCTATACATGTGGAAGAGAAGAATACATACTAGTGTGTGTGTAGAGCTAGAGTGATGTGAGCTTGTGTGATAGAGTGTGTTGTGATACATGTGAGGCATGTGTATGTGTTAGGGAATAAGGGTGTGTGTTAGTGACTAGGAGTGTGTGAGTGTGACATAAACCTAGGCTAACAGTGAGTATGCTATGCATAGACATGAAAACAGGGAATCATCATTAAGAGGAAAATCAGTGTGCTATATGTATACAATAAAATTGAATTTATACACAACCCCAAACTCAGATTCAAAACAGTTTTAGAAGAACATTGAATCAAATATGTAAACCTAGTTATCTCTTCATTCTCAGATTTCACATTTCACTGTTGAATCAATAGTTCAATACATACACAAAATCAGTTTAATGGGAACTAAACACAATTGTAAAATGGACAGGAAAATCAGTTAATGATAATTCATTTAAACCTCATGTTAGGAAATCAGTTTCAGGAATAAACATTGACATCAAGCAAGGTAATTCAGGGTTTCAAAAACTGAAGGAAATGAATACAGTGGCATCTCAGGTATTGCTTCTCAGGTTTATAAGCCCAAACTCATCAATTAACTCCCAATTTAGATCAAAGAACAGTTTACAAATGTCCAGGTTGAAATATATTTAAAGGAACACATTAACAGTTCTCAAAGAATACAAAGAAAGGTTTAGACAAAACCCATAACAGTCCCCTAGCTGAACATCTAGATTTTGAACTCAAATCACATCAAAATCAGCCCAATTTTGTCATACCAATAGATAATACATAGATGAACATGTTAGGGACTTAACAACATGAAATTAACAGTGTTAAATAGGTAGAAAATGATGACAAAGTTCAGTTTTGAAAATCTGGACTGAACAATACAACTGATACTTCACAGTTTTGAATAAAACAGGGAATTCAAGATTCAACAAGGAAATTCGATTTAAAATCGGAATTAAATGGTTGGTAATATTAAAACATAATGTATACATGCTATGAAACTTGTTTGTGTCCACAAAAGTGGACACAAATGTGTCCAGTCAAAAAAACACACAGAACCTGTGCACAGAAAGCTACCCCTTGTGCACGTGTTCACATCAGTCGTGTGCACGACACGACACGACACAACCCTCGTGGTTGTGTCCCAAGGTTGACCTAGACTAGGGCTATCCATTGGATACCCTACCTCGTGTCCAAGTCGCGTGTACGCGACACAAACGTGCGTGTCAGTGCTCGAAAACAGGGAAGAACTGCACAGGCAAAACCCCATGCACGAGCTCGTGCGTGTCCGACACACCACGTGGGCTCGTGCCACTTGACACATGGGGTGACAGACGTTGCCCCATGATGTGTGTCAAGTTTCACGTGTCGGGGAGTCGTGTCCTAGGCGCTGTGTCCCTCGATGAGCAGGGCATGCACAGTGCCCGCGCGCGCGTGTGCACGACAGCGTGTACACGTGCCCGACACGACTCAACACAGCACGAAAACTCGACACCAACTCCAGAAACGTGTAAGCGAGGCCAAAATCTAACATCCTATTCAAACACAATTCAAAAATACACACGAAATGCCCACTGGGGCATTTCATCAAACACTTATCAGTGAGCACTGATACGTGTCCAGAACGGACACGAAAGGACACGAAAACTTAGAAAACCCTATTCCTACAGTTTGGCTAGGGTTAGGGCAACCTAGAAATGAATTTTACAGAATTTAAAACGAATTAGAGAGGAATATACCTATAGTTGAACAATGGGTCAAAACCCCCAAATGGGAAGAGCTCCACAAGCCACTAAACTTCCTCAAACTATGTGCCCCCTGTCAAATCTCAATCCCAACAGCAAGAAAACACTATTTAGAACCTATAGGAATTTACTAGAGGGAAAAAAGGATTCAATTTGGATTTAATATGAATTTGTAAAGATGGACTTACCCCTTTTTCCAAAACTTGATGAACTCTAATGAAAGAGGCTAGCCCTAAAATTTTGGGAGGATATAAATAGGGGAGGGGCTGTTATGTGGCTGGCCAAAGGCCCTAGGGTTAGGGTTTTAGTTAGTGGGTTGAGTCCTAACTAGTTTAGTCATGATTTGACTTGTGACTACACAAGCCATTTTCAAACCAAACTAAATCCGATTAGCCCCAAACTAATTCTAACTAACTTGAAATAATTAACTTAGGTCACACTAGGGTTTTCTTAACCTAACCAAAGTGTCTTGACCTAGGTTAGCCAATAGGACAGTCTCCTAGTCCACATGGGTCACAGTCTAAAACTAGCACCAAACAATTCACCAAAAATTACCAAAATCACTAAAAATCACATTAATTATATTTAATAATAAAAATCCCAAATTAATTTCAAAATTTTGAAAATGACCAAAATACCCTCAATTGAAAAACTGGGTGTTACACTAAATATTTTAATGATTTAAAAATACAAAATTTCAAATTTACCCTTATTTTGGAAAAGTGGGTGTTACAAGTCTACCCCCTTAAAAGAATTTTGTCCTCGAAATTAAGATGGTCGTACTCCTCCTAGGTTAAACATCCCAATCAATTTAAAGTCTTAGAATAGTATCAAAATATTTTACCAATCTATTTATTTTATATATTTTGAAAGACTGAAACGAAAGATGGAAATAGTAGGTTTTTGAAATTATTCTATAATTAGATAATCATGTGCGTCTATCCAAAATCATGAAAATCAGAATTCCTCGCCATATTAGCAAGTAAGGCTACGCCACCCATGGAGTCTGCAACACAGACTATGCCCTCGCCGTACCAACTAATATAACTATAGGAGACTCTAGATTCCATAATTGAGACGACCTAGCCCATATGATTCGGTAAAAGGTTAAATCAACAACAAAACATACAGATTCTAATTTATCAACAAATAGGAAAGATAGGAACAGATGGAATTGAATTTCAAGATGGAAACAATGAGGCAAGGTAGGAATGGAATCGAAAAGAACAGAACCTGCAAGCGCTTCTCCTACTGCCTGAGCATCCTCAAACGTCATGGCATAAGCTCGCCCCTGCTGGCCTCCTCTAGCCTGTTGCTGGCCTACTGGAGCCCTAGCTCCTGTTCCCTGAGCTGTCCGTCTCGCAGACTTGGGACACTCTCTCAACTGATGATCTGATGATCCGTAGAGTAGGCACTTGCCTAGCCTCATCCGGCACTCACTCCAATCGTGCCCTGGTTTCTTACAGAAAGGGCAAGAGATAACATGCTGCTGTCTAGGGGCCTGCTGCTGTCTCTGCTGCTGTTGCTGCCTCTGTTGGAACGGCTGCGGCTGAAACTGCCTCGGCTGCTGGTGCTGAAAGTGAGGCCTCTTGGCCTGGCCTCCGCTACTGCTTCCCCCAACTGGGTCTCGCCCCCTCTTGAGCCTAAGCTCAAGATCATCCTCTGCCAATAAGGCTCCCGTCAGAATCTCCTCGAACGTGGCATCCCTGTTGCCCTTGGTCAAGGACTTGACCTCCTTGACTAGACCCTTCCGGAACCTCTAGGCCTTTGTCGTCTCTCTTAAGCCCTCTACGAACCTGCCGAGGCGGCCAAACTCTCCAGCGTACTCCTCCACTGTAAGGCGCCCTTGAACTAGGCTCTCGAACTGCGACTCCAAGGCTCTGAGCGCTAAATCTGGAAATAACTTCTTCTTCAAGAAGCCATTGAACTCCTCCCAGGTCTGTCTAGCTACTCCCACCCTGGGGTCTGACTGATACCAGGTGCGAGTAAGATCTCGCATCCGGCTAGTTGCTGCCTCAATCTGGAGATCTGCTGGTATCCGGGCCAGGCGGAAGATCTCCTCTATATGCTCGATCCACTCGTCAGCATATATAATCCCTCCGTCCCCAGGAAGTCTCTGGGGTACATCTTTTGGAACTGCTTGATCCCAGGTGTCTTCGGCTGCTGGACTGCTGGTCGAGCTGTGGCTGTCGTAATGGCCAATTCCATGCCCCTGTCTTGTCGGACCTGCTGCTGGTCCATGAACTGCTGGAAGTAGGCAAACATCTGTGCCGCATCCACGTGTCCTGTAGGCGACGGCTGCTGGAAAGACATCTTTGGGGTGACTGGGTCCTGTCTTCGATCTCGTGGAGGCATACCCTCTGCTGCTACTGAAGTCCCAATATGAGCAGAGGTGGCAGGAGCTGTAGCCTTCCGACCCTGCCGAACTGGCTGAGAGGTAGCAGTCCCCTCTATAGTATCTCCGTGAATGGAACGCTATAACCGCGTCTCCACCATCCTGAAGGCAGATCAAACAAGGGTACCAATTGCTGAGAAAGAAGCGATAAATCAAGGGATGACAGTTTATTTCAAAAGGAAGTATTAAAGTAGCAAGAATTTGATAACAAGAATCAAGTTAAGAGCTTTTTCTAATGTGATTTAGTATCTCAAAATATTCTACTCCTACTGCAGGCTGTAGTGATACTCTAGTTCGAATACCACTACATAAACTCGACCTGCATGGGCCACCACTAAAAATGTGTCACGACCCGCACCCTAGAGTAAGGGCACGAGAAGTGAGTACGTCCAGCCTACGCCGCAGTGCCGGCGGTAGAACGCTGTCCTAGGTCACAACATCTAACAATATAATGCCAAGCAGTTTATACTCCCCGAATGGGGGTGACATAGCAGAATGTAAACTCAATCACAACTAAGGAAGAAGAAGTACGATATGTTATAGAACTGAAAATGAAGTACAGATAATCAGAAGAGTCTAAGTGTCTAAGATAACATCTCAGCAAACATCCCGAATACAGAGTCTCAACTACAGAATATGAAAGAATATATACATCTCAAAATAACAACTGAAAGTCAAAAACAATGCTGAAAAGAAAGATAAAGCCTAGCTGTCTAGCCTAGACTATGGAAGTAACGTCCTGTACTGCAGCTGGGTCCTCCAGAGGAACCAGGTCGCAGGTGTCGTCTAAGCCTGCTCCGTAATAGGTGGTACAAAGGGCCTCACCTCATCCTCTGTAATATTTCAACAGGTCCAGTTAGGACAGGAGCGAGCACAGTACATCTCATGTAGTTCATATCATGGCAGGAAATATAAAGCAAGCAATAGAGTAAGATACATGAAACGTTGTAAGAAGATGTACATGAAACAGAAGAAATATTTGATAACTGGAAATATATACATGATAAGTAAGAACTGTAAGTGACTAGTGATTTAGAGTACGAGATTGTATGTAATTGGCTTAGGTTGAACATGATAAAACATAAAAAGTAACAGAGTGTACCTGATGGTAAATAACATGACCATTTATACTCACCCCTACCCATAATCAATACACAAGGATCAGTCAAGTTACGTTACGTACATGATATTTTGGTTACACAGGAATCACATGAGGAAACATGAGCGTACATGAAAGAATATGAAAGTACATGAACGTACATGAAAGAACATGAGAGAACATGAGTGTACATGAATAATGCAGAAACAAGGAATACATGATGTACATGAAACACATGTCATAAAGTATCCGATGCGCCCGCTAAGGGGGATAACATGCCAAGAAGAGATCCATATAGTACCAATCCGTGATGATAATGTTACAGCATCAAGTAAAAGTAATCTAGAGCGAGAATATAAATCGTGACAAGTATGAAACGATCAGAGAATGTACTCGCCTGATAACTGAATGTCCGAAGAGGATGTACTGCCTGAGGAGAGGTATCTGTCTCCTAATCAGAGCAACACAAGTCACAACATGTCTAAAATGAAGTAATTGATCATTATGATGCATTCTACATGAATCTAGGTCATTCTAGGCCAAAGTCAACTCTTGGTCAACTAGGTCAAACCAAGTCAACATCTAGTCAAATTTGGTCAAACTAGTTAGGGCTTGGTCAATCTTGGTCAACTAGTCTAAGTTAGTCTAATTTAGTCTTAGTCAAGTCAATTCTAGGTATCCAACACATAGCCTAGGCAACTAACTATACTGTACACAAGCTAACCATAGTCTAGCATCACATCTAGCTGGCTAGGCACACACAACAAGTAATCTAGTCTAGTATCATATTTATATTTCATTCACATATATAACATATATGTATATAGGGTATATATAGGTTGTGTGTGTGTATAACATTATGTAGCATTAGGCAAGGTTGTACATCTAGTTAACATATATGTATTCATTCATATGTTTCATATAATGTGCATTACATATCCTACCTACAAGCTATCTTACATGCATACATGCCTATACATGGATATCATACATACAACTTACCTTTATAGATTCATACCTACTTATATATATGCATATCTACATATACTTCTACATTGAGAGATAGAGAGAGTTAGGGGGTAAATACATGTGTGTGTCTATAGGATGTTAACAGTGATAGGAGGGTGTGGTGTGTTGAAGTGGACTGCGTGTGTTTGAATTAGGAAACATGTGTGTGTGTTTGAATTAGGATACGTGTGTGTTAGAATTAATGTGGTTTCTCAAACCTTAGATGGAATGTAAACCATAATTTCAGTTTCCTAAAACACCCCAAAAACTCAGTTATATCCCATAGAACATAATATAACAAATCAAACTCAGATTCACATCCATTCTCAGGTTTATGTCAAGCCCCAACCTACGTTCAGTTTTGATTTGAAATATAACTCAGGTTTTACTTAACAAAGTAAATCTCAGATTTTGATATGTATGTTGAACCATCTCAGGTTCTCCACAAATTCTCAGCTTATATGTTATCACATCTCAGTTATTAGGACATTCATTCAAATGGAATTAACAACAACCAATATATATTTACACAACCTAAATTCTAAAACTAACCTAACATTAATCTCAGTTTTATTTGAAAACTGGAAATATGTACATCCCAAATTTCAGGTTTAACATAACAATCAAACTCAGGTTTTACAACATAGGAAATTCTCATATTTGCCTGAGTTCTCAGGTTCATACACAGGTTCAACATCAATCTGAGATTCATGAATCTCAGGAATTGAATTTAGTTTCCACATTAAAATTTAGTTTTTCCCAGGTTAATATTCTAAAATATAGGTAATGCATTTAATGAAATCGAACTACATCAAGAACCCTACATATAGCTAACACATTCAGCAATCTTAACAACATGTTAACATCTAAATTAACATAATGGAGATCATATTAATTCATTAAAATATACAGAGAAAATCTCAGGAAAAAAATATGTTAACTATTCATTCTCAGGAATTGAGTTTAGAACCCAAACTCCTCATTCAAAATCCATATTACAAACCCCAACATGCATACATATGATCCTATCTATGTAAACTCATAACACAGACATGTTAATCATGTATTATCATCATAATTAACATTTTAATTAACAATTTAACATCATTGAATTCTGAAAAATGAAGGATAAACATGGTATCGGTGAATATTTGAAAAAATCCAAGCTCGAATATCAAAACATGTAAAAACCCAATGTAAAGGTTGGTAATAACTGTGTCACATGTGTTCGTGTCTCTCATAGCAATTCGTGTCCATCACAGCAAGACACAACGTGTCTGCACACAAACAAACACGTTCTAGGCACACACACAGATTCAAAATAACACAGTGTCATGCAGATGTGCACACGAGTGTAGGACACGACACACGTGTCCTCGTATCTCGTGATCGTGTCCCTAGGTCCGCCTAGGGTTAAGGTACGTGTCCAAAACCCTGATACGTGTCCACGTGTCGTGTAGAAAGGACACGAGACGTGTATCAGAGACCTAAAATCGTGCATTCAAACCGCATCGTGCATGCGGTCGAGTGTCTCGTGTTCACGACACAGGACACGTCTCACCACATGCTCGTGTCCATGTGTACACCAAGTGATGGGCTACACGCTTGTGTCACCATGAGGTGTCCACGTGGCGTGTCCGTGCGACACGATACGCTCAAAGTATGCTCTGTGCAGTGGGCACAGTGCAGTGTAAAACCCGTGTTCGTGTTAGAGCTCTCTCGATACGACACAAGAGGTCGTGATATTTGAGGGGGGCACTGTCAGTGATGGCCCCCTCCTCTGTGTCAATTTCCACGTGTCCTCTTGGCGTATCGTGTCCGAAAATTGGTCGAGTAGCAGGGGAGGCTGTATGCCTCAGTGCAGTGTCCTGGCAGTGGGTTCGTGTTGATTTTTGACACGGACACGGGTCTAATTTGTGCTCAGAGTTAGGGTTCTGTGATCTACACCTATAGGGCTAAAAATTTGTTCAAATAGTTTTTGAAAATAAAAACATTTAATTCGTAGAGACAGTTCATCAAACACTTGCATTGAAACCTAGATACGTGTCCGATACGGACACCAAACCCAATCTATTTCCTACCAAACTTAGCCTATAGGTCCCTGGTACCTAGATGCATGCATTCATGAGAGAGAAAACAAAAATTAACTATGTATGAGGGTATTTACCTATTGGTGCAATTTCAATGGAAATCAAGCTAGTAGGGGGGGGTGTTCTCTTCGCTTGGTGATGCCAAAAGCTTGTGCAACCTTGCTAGCTAGCTCCCCTTAGCACCCTCAATGGTAGGAGATCCCAATGCAAGAAACTAGGCTCAATTTGGAGTTGATTTGGATATTTGGGGAGGAATTGGGGAAGAACACTAAAGGAGGCAATTAAAATGAATTGAAATTGATTAATGGGATGTATTTATAGAGGGTGGGGATGTGTGATGGCTGCCATTAAGTTAGGGTTAGGGTTTAGGATGAGTGGTCAAGGCTCCTCCAATAATTTCTAGCCAATCTAAGGGCTCACAATTAAAGTAACATCTTTTAACCTTTAGCCTAAAATATCATTCTAACAAATATCTAGATATTACACTAATGTGATTACTTAATTGAAATCCTCTAACTTAGTTTCTAGGGTCATGGTTAACATCTAGATTAGGCTAACTTCTAGGTCAAGTCTCAACAATTTAACTAACACATGTTTAATTAATATAATTCACAATTTCACAAAAGTGTCAAAATAACTAAAATACCCCTAGGCTTAAAAGTAGAAATTTGAAATCCTAAACACACGATTAGGTCTCATTGGTCATGATTAGTCTTCTAGGTCATGTATGACTAAGGTTACACTAGCAAAACACAAATTTCACATTTCACTCAATTAAATAGTTTTAAAATAACTAAAAATCACAAAAAATCATATCATGACTAAAATAAAATATTTTAATGATTTAAAAATACAAAAGTTCAAATTTATCCTTATTTTGGAAAAGTGGGTGTTACACACGGACCAGCTTCCAAACTTGTGGGGGCAGCAGGAGCTTGAGAAGGCATTACGTCCTCTTCTGCGGGGTTATAAGTCCGCAGGTAAGGCTTGCCAGATCGTGTCTCACCAGATAGGACTTCATAAATAGGAGAAGACACCATATGGAATGGCTTGTATTTCTTGCCCCTCTTTGCTTTAGAAGACACTACCCTCTGCTTCATTTCTTGTACATGATCGGGGTAGACCCACATAATCTCACCACGCTCCATCGTGAGTGGCACCAGAGTTGATGTTGAATCACGAGCTGGCGACAGGTTGACGACTTCCATTATTGCCTTGGGAATTGGAACTACGCCGTCTAGAACTTATGTGGAAGAAAAGTCACCAAATTAAAGAGAGATCATGTTAGAAGATACGACGTTGTCTTCAGCTTCGAGGTTGATAACTTGGCTGTCGATGAGTTGTTGTATCTTCCTCTTCAAGACGATGCAATCCTTGGTAGAATGGTACATGTACTGATGATAGAAACAGTACTTGGTGTCGCTGAGTCGGCTTGCCTCTTCAGGACGTCGTGGTGGAGGCAATACCAGTTTATTACCCTTCATCAACGTATTGAAAATGGTAATAACGTCTCTCATCAAAGAAGAAAGTCTTCTTGGGTCTGTTAGGAGTACTCAGAGAATTGGGATCTCCCTTGGAAGTATCATCCTTCAAGACTTCTTTTCCTTTACCTCCACGAATAAGGATAGTTTGGGGGTGCTTACTGTAGGAACGAAATCGTAAAGCACAATACTCTAGAGGGGGGTGAATAGAGTAGGCAGCGGAAAATTGCAAATTAATTAAAAATATTAGCAGCAAGATCACAGAATAATAATCACAACTAAGTAAAGTAAAGGCAAAGATAAGAATGCAAATGCAAAGACAGCGATGTATACTGGTTTCCCTCTGTTGAGGACTAATCCAGTCGGTAGAACTCTTGCTACCAGTTGAATCCACTATTGGCAAAACCGCAAGTTTTCTTACAAGTCCTTGCAACTTCTACAATACGAGCTTTGATACGATGAACTCGTCCAACTTCAAATGTGAAGAGGTATTCTTCAATCAAGCCTTCTGATTACAATCTCTCAGAAACTTCTAGACCGCACCGCACTGGCAAATCGACTAGAGGATTGTAATTGGCTTGGGATCTGAAATCTAAAGCTCAAGAAAACTCTTTGAAAGACTGAAAGCTTTAGATAGAGACAAGATTGAAAGTGAATGAGTGAGTTAAAATGATCAAAATCCTTCTCTATTTATAGGAATTCCAAAGACAGAATTCTGGCAGAATTCGGAAGAATTCGGGCAGAACTCTTTGAGAAAATCTCGGTCAAATCCGCAACTGCTGGAGGACCAAGTTCAGAAGATTTCAAAAATCAAACGGCCACCAACCGAACTTTGGCCGAATTCTGGCCGAACTAGCCGAACTCTGTCAGGGTTAGGTCAGGTTTTAAAAACATAGTTTTTGATAATTTTTGAAAACCTTTTTGAAAACCTTTTTAAAACTTTTGTTTAAATGAATTTTTTCAAAACAAAGGATATTTTAAAAGTATTTTGAAAACATTTTGGAATATCCTATTTGCCAGTACGACTCGGTGTACAACGTATTCCTAGACTCAATAAAATGGAAAATGCATTGCTCAAAGGAAATACAGACTCAAACAGGCAAACATAGCTTCGGTCTTGAACTATGTAGATAGCTGTTCTTGTTCATGTCCAAGAGTCCGATACATCCTGACTAGCTTCACCTATCGAGGCAGAGTTTGATCAATTATTAAAATCAGGTTGACCATATGACCAATGGGCCAACAATCTCCCTCATTTTGATAATTGACAAACTATGAATGATATAACATTTAAGCTTAAAATAAAATCAAAAATTGTTCATGTCCTGCATTTTCTTAAAAGAATGTTAGATCTTTATTTTTTTCCCCCGTTGTCACTTAGCAAAATAATTGCAAAAGAGTAAAAATCCCCCCACAATCAATGTATAAATAACAAACAGTAAAAAAATACAAGAAAATAATCATGATAAATGATAGAAATAATAAACATCACAGGCATGTATTTGTACTCAGGCAGTTTATAATAAACAAAGAATTATATCACAGGCAGTTTATAGTAGAGAAGCAGATAAAGAAATGCTAAGTAAATAAACTGAAATGAATCATAAAGTAAGAATCTCATAAAGATAAAGATAAAGATGTTCAGATGACATCAAATAAAACAAATCCAGTACAAGTCCTCAAAAAAATACTGATAATAAAGTCTGAAAAAGAAAAACTTGGAATGTCGGAGCATTTCCAAGTATACAGGAGATAATGTCTAAGTCTCATATCAACTAACATACCATAACTCCTCCTCCTCATCATCATCATCAGTATGATGACCAGCATGTCCAGAAGGACCAACTCCAGAGGTACCCGCGCAAAAGGGTGAGGAGGAGCGCCAGTGTAAAACTTACCGACATAATCACGAGGAGGAGCACGATCAGAACGGTACCAATCATATGCGTTACCTGGCTGGAAGTAGGCATGAACAGCCTCATCCTTACAGCGGTAACCAGAGAAAGCTGGATCTCTAGGGATGGAACCGGCTGAATGTCCAGTCTGGTGAAACGAAGATCAGCTAATGAATTTGCAATCGCCTGATAACGGGTGACGTCGCGGAACTCCGTCATGGAGACGTGCAAATCTGAAAGGTGCTGGTGTATGCCCTCAAATGTCATAGCATACTACTGAGGAGGTGGAGGAGGTGGAGCAGTAGCAAGAGTAGTAGGAGGAGCAGATGCAGTCATACTGCGACGAAATAACTTGAGAACCTTAGGCTCAGGGTCTTGAGCACAAGTGGATAAGTCAATGTCGAAACGCTGGAAGATGCGTGGGAGAATCATCGTATAAGAGAGATTTCTATCTCTTGCACGACAATGTCCCATCATCTAAATAATGGTCTTAGGGGCAGAAAATGGAATCTCCTTAAGAATGTGATACATAGCAGATAATTCAAGAGACGTGACATCATCCTTCGAAGTAGACTTCGGAAGGAGAGTGGAATAAATGATACGGTACAATTCATAATTAAACAAGTTCAAGTTGTTTGCCTTAAACTTTCCAGATTGAACTCTATCAGGTGCACAAAGTTCAGCTTTAAAACTGGTAAGTGTCGTGCCTTCGGGGAAATCAAACTCAGTGATGTCAACAAGCGGTGCACCTTCGTTAGGAATACCAAGGATCTCCGCTAAGAGAACATCATTGAAATTGATATCTAATCCTCCAACATGTGTACTTACATCAAAAGTGTTTAATATGATATTGCAGTAAAACAGTCTAATGGCATTAGTTGCTACGGGGAAACAGAGTTTAACAAAATGCTGTAATCTTAATGCTTCAAAGAAATCGGTGATCTGGAAATACAGTCCACTTGATGGGTACGCCTGTGCATATGGATCTCATAGAGAAGTCTCCATACCACAGTAAGGCTTGGTCTAGGGTTTGAAAGTAAAACCCGTCGAACGCGCCGTCACTAGATTGGACTACGAAAATAGAGAATTAGTGGGTGGATCTGAAGATGAACCTTCCTCACTTGGGTTGGTTGTCTTCTTCCTCTTAAAGGGGTTGAATCCCTTAGGTGCCATTTGTACAATAAAAAAATAGCACAAATTGAACGGAGAGGAAACAAGGAGTTATACCTCCCGAGATTGGAGTATGTTGTAGAGAATGAAGAAATCCGCACGAATCCAAAGTTTAGATTGATTTCACCACTTGGATTGGAAGAGAGGGAGTGATGAAGAACTAGGGTTTGGGGTTCTCCTCGTGCGGCTGCTGGTTCTGTTTGATGTGGTTTGGAAGCAATGAGGAAGAAAGGCTCTCGGGTTCTGGTTATATAACCTGACACCCTCAACCGAACTTGGGCCGAATTCGGTCCGAAGTCTGGCCGAATTCGCCTGGGTTTGGTTTGGAACACTTTCTTTTTCATTGGCTCATTTCAAATATTTAATTCAAAGATTAGTAATTTCAACCTTCAATTAACATAATTAATATTATTTTATAGATTAAATATTATTACACAGCGACTGTTTCAGATTAGCTGTAGGAGTACTATCCCAGCTGGCGGAGATTCATCGGGGAACTGTTAAGTACCGCTTCGCTTCAACCGTAGTTGTGGTGACAGACAGACTCTTTATTGGCTTGTCTCTAACATAGTTTTTGCATATTAAAATAAAATCATAAAATAAAATCAATTAATTATTGACGTCTAAAATTCCTAATTCTCGACGTAAATAATTGAAACGATCTTCTGCTAGAAATTTTGTGAAAATGTCAGCTAATTGATTCTCAGTATCTATGTATACAAGGTCAATATCTCCATTTTGATGATGATCTCTAAGAAAATGATGTCTAATCTCGATATGTTTAGTACGAGAATGACATACATGATTCTTAGTCAAATTGATAGTGCTCGTGTTATCACAAAAAATAGGAATGTGTGTATAAAATAAATCATAGTCTTCCAAGGTTTGTTTCATCCATAAAATCTGAGCACAACAACGTCCTGCGGCGATATACTCAGCCTCTGTTGATAGGGCTACAAAATTTTGCTTTTTACTAAACCATGAGACTAAAGCCTTGCCTAAGAAATGACATGTGCCACTGGTACTTTTTCTATCAACTTTGCATCCAGCAAAATCTGTATTCGAATAACCAGTAAGGTCAAAGGACTTAGTTTTGGGATACCACAAGCCAACAGAAGAAGTGCCCTTTAAGGTATCGAAAGATACGCTTAACTGCGCACAGATGTGATTCCTTTGGATTAGCTTGAAAACGTGCACACAGGAAAACACTAAACATAATATCTGGATGACTAGCAGTTAAATAAAGTAAACTACCGATCATACCTCGATACTTACGTGTGTCGACCGGCTTGCCTTGTTCATCAATACCAAGCTTTGTTGAAGTTGCCATCGGAGTGCCAATAGGTTTGACATTGTCCAGATCGAACTTCTTTAGCAAATCTTTTGTGTACTTGGCTTAATTTATTAACGTTCCATTGTCAGTTTGTTTGATTTGTAGTCCGAGAAAGAATTTCATCTCTCCTATCATGCTCATCTCAAACTTATTCTGCATACACTTAGAAAATTCTTGACACAGAGATTCATCAGTAGATCCAAATATGATATCATCTACATAGACTTGTATTAAAAGAAGCTTACCATTAAAGGACTTAATAAAAAGTGTAGTGTCAACCTTGCCTTTTGAAAAACCGTTGTCAAGTAGAAAAGAGCTTAGACGATCATACCAAGCACGAGGGGCTTGTTTCAAACCGTACAAAGCTTTCTTCAACTTGAAAACATGATCGAGATTTTTAAAATCTGTGAAACCTGGAGGTTGTGCTACAAAAACTTTTTTTTTATAAAACCATTTTAAAATGCACTCTTGACATCCATTTGAAATAATTTGAAATTATGAAAACATGCAAATGTACATAACATGCGAATGGATTCTAATCTCGCAACTGGGGCATAAGTCTCATCATAGTTGATACCTTCTTCTTGATTGTATCCTTGAGCTACGAGTCGAGCCTTATTATGAGTCACTAAACCATTCTCATTAAGTTTATTTCGGAATACCCAACGGGTGCCAATGACCGGACGATCAATAGGCTTGGGAACAAGTTTCCAAACTTGATTCCGTTCAAATTGGTTTAATTCCTCTTGCATAGCATCTATCCAAAAACTATCACTACATGCTTTATCAATAGTTTTGGGTTCTAGCTGTGAAATGAATGCAACACTAGAAATAATATCTCTACTGGATGTACGAGTACTTACACCTTTGGTAATATCACTAATTGCCAAATCCTTTGGATGATCAGCCGTAAATTTTAATCGTTTCGGCAGACTCTGAAGGTAGCTGGTTCCTGGATCTTCTCTAGAAGGATCAGCTATTGCCGAGCTTGGTTGAGAATCAGCTGTTGTTGAGCTTGGTACAGTTGGATCTTCGTCATTGTCATCGATAGTCATTTGATTTAGTTCATCAAAAGTGACATTGATTGATTCTTCGATGATCATGGTTCGTTTGTTGAAGACTCTGTATCATTTGCTCTTGGCCGCATAACCTAAAAATATACCTTCATCGGCCTTTTCGTCAAACTTTCCCAAATTTTTTTGTATTAAGAATAAAGCATTTACAACCAAATATTCTAAAATATAAAACTGATGGAATTCTATCAAACAATAACTCAAATGGAGTCTTCTTCGATTTGGGTCGAATTAGAACTCTATTGGAACAAAACAAGTTGTATTGACAGCTTCAGCCCAAAATATTTGGCTAGACTAAACTGGTTTAACATTACTCTGGCCATTTCGGATAGAGTTCTGTTATTACGTTCCATAACTCATTTTGTTGTGGAGTCATAGGACAGGAGAACTCGTGTACAAAACCGTGTGTGTCACAGAATTGCTCAATTTCAGCATTCTCGAATTCGTCTCCATGATCGCTTCTAATACGAGTGATCATGTAACCTTTTTCATTCTGAACTTTCTTGCAAAAGGCGATAAATTTGGATAATGCGTCATTCTTGCGTGTCAAGAAGTATACCCACTTGTATCTAGAGAAATCATCTACAATTACGGAAGCATAAAGCTTACCTCTGAGGCTAGCAACTCTGCTAGGACCAAATAAGTCCATATGAAGCAATTGTAGAGGTCTAGTAGTACATATTGCATTTACTGACTTGAATGTGGATCTGGTAGCTTTGTTCTTTTCACATTGGCTGCATACCGAGTCCTTTTTGAATGTTATGTCCGGTAAACCGCGTACTAGCTTCTTGTGGATAATCTTGATTTTTTGTCCATATTTGCATGACCGAGTCTCATATGCCACAGATGACTCTCATCGCTTTTAGCTATTAAGCATCTACCTGAAATGTTAGTTTCTTTCAACAAATAGAAAATATATATGTTGTCTTCCCTGATACCTTCAAAGATAGTACTACCAGTTGAGCTATCAACTATAGTATATTTATCTTTGCCAAAGTTGATGCCATAACCATGATCAGCTAAATGACTTATGCTGAGTAGATTATGTTTCAACTCGTAACCAGACAGACATCCTTAATTATAGGATAGGGAGACTTACCAACATCACCGTACCAATAATATAACCTTTCAAGTTATTACCGAAGGAGACATAGCCTTCCTTTTTTTCTTCGACAGTGTTGCAAATAGTATAGCGTCACCGGTCATATGCCGTGAGCAACCGCTGTCGAGGATCCATTTGCTTCTAGCATGTGAAAGGTGTTCCACCTACAAAACAGTTTGTATATGAAACTTTTGGTACCCATTTCTTGTAGGGTCCTGAAATGTTAGCCTTTGGTATCCAAGCATAAATATTTAAATCAACAAGCTTTCTGATTCTACATGCAGATAAAATATGACCAATGAGGCCACAATAATGACATTTTGCATGTCGAGTGTTGAAAGCTGAGTGGTGTGCATGGTTGGTAGGTTTAGGTTTTCTAGTATAGAAGAAAGTATGTCTATAATCCTGTTTGGGCTTAACCTTTTGTGGTAAAGATTTGATAGGGTTAGGTTTGACAGTGTTTGGCTTGGGAATGTTCCAATTTTTCGGTAAGTGACACGTGTTAGGGAAGGAAGCAGCAGTCTCAGGCTGTTTTCCTAACCTAATTTCCAATCTTTTGGAAGTGTCATACAACTTAGTATAATCAGAAGTGAGTGTTTCTATTCTGATTTGTGCACATCGAAGACTTTTCTTCTCTATTGAAAGTTCTTCTTTGAGTTGGTCAATAACTTTGTCTTTCTCTTCAGATGACTTGGTAGTCTCGTGTAATAAGAGCTTGATAGAGGAAAGCTCACCAGACTCACTAACATTATTTCTAACCTCAGCTAGTTGGTCGGTAAGTCTTGCTATTTCACCTTTGTACTCTTTGAGTACCTTCTTAGAGGTTTGATATTTGCTACACAGTTTTCTGTAATCAGTCATTAGTTCACTGAAGGCATCTCCTAGTTGCTCAAAGGTAAAGTCATCATATATAAACTATAGGTTTAGTAGGTACCTGATCGGATGCCATAAAGCATACGTTTGCAGCATCTTCTGATTGTTCGTCTTCTGAGTCGCTGGCTTCACTTTCATGCCATATGCTGGTATTGGCATATCTCCGAGATATTGATCTCTTCAGGTTCCCTTTTTTATACCTGTTGATCTTTTTGCTTGATGATGAGTTTGTAGGACAATATTTTTTCATGTGTCCCTTCTTCTTGCAGCCATAGCAGACAGCATCATCTTGATACCAGTTGTTGCTGTTGTTTTCTTTGGCTCTCTTCTCATGTCTCATGAATCTCTTGAATTTTCTTGCTAGGAGTGCTTGATCTTCAGCATCAGATTTACTGCTGTCTGAGTCACCTTCAGCAGCTTTTCTGTGCTGAGCCTTGAAAGCGATCGTCTTCTCCTTTGCTGCAGGCTCTTCAAAATCTTGTAGCTCCAGTTATGAGTGAGTAGCTTGCCCATGAGTACTTCGAGGGACATAGTGGTGAGGTCGTTCCCTTTAATAATTGCAGTAGCCTTTGGAATCCAGTTCTTGGTAAGTGCTCGCAGGAGTTTACGAATCTTTTCATGGCTACTGTACTCTTTGCCTAGGGAGGACAAAGGATTTACAATATCCAAGAACCTTTCGAACATCTGAGTAACTATTTCGTTGGGCTTCATCTTGAACACCTCATACTCTTGAGTAAGTCTGCTGACTTTTGATTCTTTGACTTGAGTCGTGCCTTCATGTGTGACTTCAAGTAGCTTCCATACTTCATTAGCCATTGTGCAGATAGACACCATGTTAAATTCAGTTCTGTCTAAAGCACAAAATAGAGCGTTAATAGCACGTGCGTTAAGACTGGCCTTTTTCTTTTCCTCCTCTGTATATCTGCTATGGAGTTTTTCAACTAAAACTCTATCAACATTTATACGAGGTGGCTTTTGATAGCCATCAATAACAATAGACCATAAATCAAAGTCAAAAGATTTCAAAAAGAAACTCATCCATGTTTTCCAATAGGTATAGTTCGTACCATCAAACAGTAGAGGTCTGTTTGTGGCCTGGCCTTCACTTGTGAATTTCACTGTTGCCATGTGTTGTACTGTGATCTATATAACAATTAGTTAAATGAATAAATAATTGCACTGTTACCTTTGCTTTACCTGTAACACCCACTCTGATACCAATTGTAGGAACGAAATCGTAAAGCACAATACTCTAGAGGGGGTGAATAGAGTAGGCAGCGAAAAATTGCTAATTAAAAAATGTTGGCAGCAAGATCACAGAATAATAATCACAACAAAGTAAAGTAAAGGCAGAGATAAGAATGCAAACGCAAAGACAGCGATGTATACTAGTTTTCCTCTGTTGAGGACCAATCCAGTCGGTAGAACTCTTGCTACCAGTTGAATCTACTATTGGCAAAACCGCAAGTTTTCTTACGAAGTCCTTGCAACTTCTACAATGCGAGCTTTGATACGAAGAACTCGTCCATCTTCAAATGTGAAGAGGTATTCTTCAATCAAGCCTTCTGATTACAATCTCTCAAAAACTTCTAGACCGTACCGTACTGGCAAATCGACTAGAGGATTGTAATTGGCTTGGGATCTGAAATTTAAAGCTCAAGAAAACTCTTTGGAAGACTGAAAGCTTTAGATAGAGAGAAGATTGAAAGTGAATGAGTGAGTTAAAATGATCGAAATCCTTCTCTATTTATAGGAATTCCAAAGACAGAATTTTGGCAGAATTCGGGCAGAATTCGGGCAGAACTCTTTGAGAAAATCTCGGTCAAATCCGTAACTGCAGGAGGACCAAGTTCAGAAGATTTCAAAAATCAAACGGCCACCAACCGAACTCTGGCCGAGTTCTGTCAAGGTTAGGTCAGGTTTTAAAAACATAGTTTTTGATGATTTTTGAAAACCTTTTTGAAAACCTTTTTAAAACTTTTGTTTAAATAAATATTTTTCAAAACAAAGGATATTTTAAAAGTATTTTGAAAACATTTTGGAATAGCCTGTTTGCCAGTACGACTCGGTGTACAACGTATTCTAGACTCAATAAAATGAAAAATACATTGCTCAAAGGAAATACAGACTCGAACAGGCAAACATAGCTTCGATCTTGAACTGTGTAGATAGCTGTTCTTGTTCATGTCCAAGTGTCCATACATCTTGACTAGCTTCACATATCGAGACAGAGTTTGATCACCTATTAAAATCAGGTTGACCATATGACCAATGGGCCAACACTTACCTTTGTCTTCAGATTTGTGTGTCTTCAACCCTAGTAGTTCCAGATTAGGAACGTCATTTTCAGCAGCATCAGCGGCCCCGATGAAAGCGGGACATGTATCATACTTATGTATACCCAAATAGAACTTCATGTAGGAAGGAAGTTATGCCGACAAGTGTCCATAAGATATGAGTTTGGTATATTGAAGGGCATCTTCAAGGCTAGTCGCCTGAAGCGTTCGATAAAAGCAATAACAGTGTCACTTTTCCTCTACTTGGTCTCGATGAGGGTGGACATACTAACATATATGCCACTCTTGTAAAACCTATTAAGGAATAGCCTCTCCAAGTCTTTGAAGGAGTTGATGCATCCGTTAGACAGACTGCAGAACCATTCAAATGCTACTCCCAGTAAAATGTTAATAAATAGCTTTGACAAGAACGCATCATCTCTTGGTAAGTGCATTGTTTGTGTGTTGAAGTATGTCATGTGTTGGCGAGGAGAAGTCATCTCGTCAAACGAATTTAACGTCAATGGCTTGTAGTTAGAAGGACAAGTGGCATTCTCCCATTAAGTAGGATAAGGTTGAGATATCCCCATCTTCTGAAGTTCATCTTTGTGTGAGATGGTATCGAGACGGGTAACAAAAAAATCAATTGCATCCTGCTGATTGAGAAGATATTGAGAAACGGCTACTGTACGGTTGTCAAGTGCTGTCAACGAAGGACCACCACCAGCATTTACGGGATTTGGAGGAGGTACAATAGAATGGTACTCCTATTGTAGTAAAGGAAGGTTGTTGCTATGAACCAGACTAGCGTGTGCTGAGATGTTTCGTTGAAGTAGGGGAGTAACACCAGCAGTTTGGACAGCTATAATGCTGGTAAGCATATCTGTGATCTTGGCAAACACCACTTCAAGGTTCTCCAGCCGCGTGCTGGTTTGATTACTGGCTACAGGTTTTTCTTTATCCGCCATATATGCCGATAGCACGCGAGGATAAACAGTACAGTTGGTGCTGATACTGTCTGTCTTAGAGTTGAGGAGGCGTTCATCTTCAGGCAGAAGAAGTAGATAGTCACCGTCAGACTAGATGAGACCATCATCATTTAGAAAGTTACCTCCAGCGTAGAGGTCGTCCACTTCAGACTCTGAGGGAATACTACCCCCAGCTTGAAGTTCTGAGGGAACACTACCCCCATCTTGAGAGTCCTCCCATCTATAAGGGATCTTGTCCTTGACCAAGTACCCATATAGACTACTTCAGATGTAACAGCTCGCTGGTTGTTTGCTGGAAGGCTTCTTCTTCATCTGTTCGCAGAACTGGAAGAAAAGGTTGGATCCACCTTCTTTGATTGGGTCTTCCATAGGGAGGACCCCACGAAGCCATGTTATATGAAACACATAGTGGCGTTTCATCATCAGAATGTTACAGTCGTCGAATTACGGAGTACCTTGGAGGAACTTTTATTGTTTTGGAGCAACAACAGTTGATGACAATACTAGTGCACGGGTGCTTCGGTAGAGGCACCTCATAAGTACTAGTGATCTCCCTTGCTTTATGCTTGTGAGTTATCATGTCGCTAAATCGACAGAAGGGAGTTTCGCCTTAGAACCTATTTCACATGCATTGCCAAGCTTTGCATATGGGTTTATAAGAGAAGTTGGCACATCCGGACTTAGTTCGTGTGTAGGGACAACCCCAACACCTAAGTTCCATGATGACCTTGAAGATAGCCCCGTGCTATACGCGTTGGGGTCTGCCTTTTTTGTGGGGGCATAGGCCCTGGGATATGCCTTTGGGTGCATACTTCCCAAGAGATCTGGCAGCACGCTTTACCTTCTAGCTGTAGGCGCATAGAAGGGGTCAGCAGAGTCTAGGCGCATGGGTGCAGAAAGTCTATGGATGACAGAAGCCTTATAACCATAATCATGCGCCCACATACTCCTTTGGGCGCATAGCCCTGGGCGCATACTTGGGGATACATCGACATTTTTCTCTAGTTTTGCCTTCTTCATTTACAAGCTTCGCTGAGTTTGCCCAGAGTGTCGATCACTTCGATTCTTGGCATCGTAGTATTTTCCTTTACCGGGTCCCGAGTGTTGAATACTCTGTTGTTGGTTGTTCAGGAGAGGAGTCGCCGGGCTAGTAGAGCCCTGAACAGCATGCACCTTCTTCGCATCAGGAACCTCTATGGCAGAGCTACGCACCCACAGGGGAGCTCCATGCGCCCACGTGGAAGGCCTATGCCCCCATGTGACAGAGTTCTTCGGTTGTACATCTTTTACAGCACTAGTAGGATATGCAACACGAGCCTTCAGAAGCCAAGTCTTGCGAGACTTGTTTGGCTTCACTGATTTTGAGGGAGTAGAGCCATCCCTCGATAGCATTTCTTCGAACGCTTGCTGATCGAACATTACGATCAGCACCTTCATAGTGCTCCCCACCTTATCAGTATCGGATTGTGTCACCACCTTCTCGTCAGAGGAAAAGGTAGTCCCTAGCGGAGTTGCCATTTTTGTAGACACTTACAAAAAAGAGAAGAATCACTGTCTTTTCTTATTAGTGCAAAGCACTACAAATCAAGTACACCTGAGAGATCCGGCACTGAGAATCTCTGAGTAAAAAAAATTCTGAGAAATGGGACGATGGAGATCGAGCGACAATTGCTCCTTTACTCCGTTGATACTCTGATTTACAAAAATAGAAGAAAACCTAAGAAAATTGCTAACTCTCGGCTCACTGGCAAGAAGGGGAGCAATTTGGCTCTGAAATGCTCTCTGTTCTCTCCTTTTGAAGAGGCACATGCCCTCTATTTATAGTTGTTTTATACTGAAACGACTGTTATGCACACACAGGTGGAAAATATACTGATTTATGGTTGGCACATAGTGTCCCTTTGGGATCATAGGACGTAGGCGCATAAGGACTGGATGATGGGTAGATCGTGGCTGCATGCTTCGATGTACGACTACTCGTTGAGACTGACGTGGCGGTACGCATACTGATAGAAAATACATTGATTTTACTGTAGGCGCATAGTGTCCTTTCGGCACGTAGGACGTAGGTGCCTAAAGACTACATGATCGTGGGTAGATCGTGGTCGCATGCTTCGATGCACGACTGCTCGTGAAGGCTGACGTAGCATGCCTTGGCCCATGACTGATCGTGGGTGTTGACCGAGTTGTAGGGTTGTCTCTACCTTGGGCGCATAGTGCTGGGAGCAGACTATGTGCCTACACTTGGACACATAATTTAGTATATGAAGCAGTTTTCAGTGGGCGGATAGCCCCTTTATCATGTGGGTGCATAACATCTCCTTACATGTGGGTGCATAGTCCTTTTTTTTTGAATTAGTATAAAGTGCCTACACTACAAGGCATAAATACGGTGCCCGTGAACCCACAGAATCAACGCCATGGAGCACAAAGCCGAGTCTATGCATTAACTCGGGACGAGCCGTTCACGTCCGATACTGTTGTAACAGGTATATTACTCTACAAAATGTACCTACTCGGGTTCTATTCGATTCGGATGCAACGTACAGTTTTATATCTACTGATTATGCGAAAGAAAAAAAATAACCATGCAATCACTAGATATGAACACTAGCGTTAGGACTCCATCGGAAGTCGATATGCTTGCGAACATTATTTGTAGGAATTGCCATATTTGTATCGGGGGAAGAAATCTATCCTTGGAAGCCATCGTACTTGACATCAAAGAGTACGACATAATCCTGGTCATGGATTGGTTGGGCGCTTGTCATGCACAATCGAGTGCGCGGAGAAGAAAGTTTTGTTTTGTCTTCCTAGCGAAACAGAGTTCTCATATTCATGCGATACGGTCTCGAAGACGGCCATGGTGGTATCGCAATTTCGACGAGGCGTATGTGTAGGGCCTAAAAATCAAGTTGCGCCATGTATTTATTACTCAGCAACCAAGTTGCGCCCCAAAGTTCAAGCTGCGCCACTAATATGGAGCTCAGAAATCAAACTGCACCATTGATCAGGTTGTGCCACATATCAGACTGCACCCAGTCATATTGCGCCAAAGTCTACGTGGCGTCTGACATTTAATGGCCATCATTACCTGACAACACAAACAACTGACACACAATAAACTAGGAAAATCTCTTCAAATCCCTCAAATTGTACCGCTCGAGGAGAGTTGGTTGACAGCTGTCCTGCACGTCTTATGATTTGCGCCTAGGCGCAATCTAAAACAAAATCCTTAGTTGCGCTTAGGCGCAATCTGAACAACTATTTCTTAAAAGCTGCCACATGTCCAGGCACAGTCTAAGCAGGTGCAGTTTAACTTGTTGACTGAAGCTCGCGCAACCTAATAAAGTTGAGACAGTTTTTATTTCCAAAGCAAGAAGATATGGCACACATGCCACTAATCTCTCAAGACGTGTCTACTATCCTGTACACGACCATGCGTATCTCAATCACATGAAGCCACGTGTCTAAATACAGTTTGTACATGACTGATAACTAAAAGAAAGTTGGCATAACATGAGATTAGTGCAGCCCAATGTGGCGAAACCCAGCCTCGCACACATCAGAATAACTGCTAAAATAGTTATTTCTAGAACTCTATAATAGAGTTCCAATCATTATTAAGGGAGGGAGATCAAGAACTCTTGCAAAATTGTTGCTGCATTCTCCAAAGGCTCTTGTCTTCAATTCACATAGTCCAAGGGATAAAGTGATCGTCTTCTGATCAGATTTCTATAGTTGTACTTCCCCATAATTCAAATTGGACTCTTGTACTCTTTTCAAAAGTTTGTAATAAAATAACTTTTTGTTTTTGCAAACAAAATGACGACTCTGCTGGGGACGACTTTCTCCTCCGACGAGAAGGTGACAACTCAATGTGATACTGCGTCGATCGAACGCAGAAGACTTTGGTTGTTCAAGTCAACTTGACAGCCTACGAGGATATGATTAACACCAAGAGCAACAAGCGTACTGTAGCTATCACCAAGAACAGGACTGTGTGGGCTCCTAAGTCTCCTAGGGTTGCTGTTGCCAAGGTGCAACCTTAGCGCTCAGTGGCTAAGGTGCAATCCGCCTCAGTAGCCCCCGCGTACTCTGCTTCTGTTGCCCATGCGCAACCTACTCAGCTGGCTGCAAAGATGCAGTCTATTCCCCATATTGCCCGAGCACAACCTACTCATCTTGTTGCCAAAGCAAAACCAGTGGCCCCTGTTGCCCGAGCACAACCTACTCATCTTGTTGCCAAAGCGCAACCAGTGGCCCCTGTTGCCCGAGCACAACCTACTCATCTTGTTGCCAAAGTGCAACCAGTGGCCCATTTTGCCCGAGTGTAACCTATGCATTCTGTTGCCCAGGCACAGTTTGCACACCATGCTGCTCTGGCGCAACCCAAGGGAATTAGTCTTTTGGCTATTCCCTCTTCTTCTCTAGTTTTGAACTTAGAGAAGCAATGTTCTAGTACTAGCACTAGAGAGGACAAAGGAAAGGGTCCTTTGACACTTCCTCAACTCGTGCTACCTGCCCTAAGACGGTTCAACAACAAAATAGAGTGATACGCTTCTTAGCTAACCCTCTACAAATAACGGAAAGCACCCTTTGGTCTTTTCTAAAACTTCTCTGGTCCATGACTCAGAGGAAGATATATCAGATTCTATTCCTTTAAACTGAGGTCTTGGGATCTCTGATATCGGAAATAATACTGATCAAAGAGGCATCTTGCCTACCCCTATGGGGTACGGTCAAGATCTTTCAACCTTACAAATTTCAAGATCTAAGCAAAGAAAATTGATAGTGTCAGAAATAGAGACACCTGGAGCAGAATTTTCTAATTTACGCGCTTATCTCAATAGGCGTCAACTAGTATTAACTTTGGTGAAACGAAAGAACCCTATGCCAAAGGCCAATCAGAACCAGAAGCCAAAGTTTGAAAAGAAAGACCCAACCACTTATGCTAATGACTTGAGTACATCTTTGTACACTCAGGGAACTAAACATCTGAAGAATAGGAAGCATGTTCCTAACATCATTAAGAAATATGTTCCTCCTACTTCTTCACGTCCTGTAGTGATGACTGATCTCCGAGAACGTCCTACACAAAGACGGGAGATCGCGAGGATGTCTCCTTCACCTCTAAATCACTCTTCTGACTGCCATTGCCTTCATGAAGTCGTCATCAAGTGTTGTTGCCAATCAGCTAGAAGATCTGTCTTCGATCGTCTAAACTATGCTTCAACTTCTGAACCTATAATAGAAGATGAAGACGAGCTATTATATTCTTCTGTTAACATGACTTCTCTAGGCACTGGGTACGGGAAACGTCCAAGACGTAATGCGTCCCGTAATCCCATTCAGCAATATCTTGATCGGATTCATACATCCAGTGAAGGGGTCTTTGAATACACCAGATCAAGAAGTCAAAACTTGAACCAAGGTGTCTTTAATCAAGAAGATCTCCCCATCGCTTATCTAGAAGAAGACTATTTTCGGAGTGATGCAGATAGTAAAAGTTTTGAACAAACTATCTCGTCAATAGCAGCAAGAGAAGTGACGGAATATACTATTATAGAAGATCAAGATGTTTCTACTTCAATCAGTCAGGGGCAACAAATTGTTGCATTAGAGAACAAATTAAAGACCATGGTTGAGATGGTCGCAAGTATGCATACTATAATCGTGGCTCAATATACAGTGCCACCGGTTATAAACCCTGCTACAAATCCTGAGCTTATAGCATCTTCTGTACTGGTTAGTCTGGGGGTACCATCTCCTCAGGTTGCTTCTATAACAGTTCAAGCTGATTCCAGTCAGTCTGAGGCCGGGGTGGTAATTACCACGATGTTCCTCCTCACAACATATCTAACCAGCCTATCAATTCCCAAACATCAGGGATGCTAATGAGGTCGTGAAACTCTTTTGCACCCAATTTAAGGCCTTCAAGCAGAAAGATGGCCTACAATGACTGGGCATAAACAACCGTATCCTACAGAGTGGAAGGAGGCTCCATTCCCTCCTAAATACAAGCTTCCAACCATTAAGCTATTTGATGGAAGCACTTCTCCAAGTCAGTACATTAATCACTTTGAAGTGATGACTGACCAATTACAGCCAAATGATGCTCTCCTTACTAGAGTGTTCGTCGGTTGTTTAGCCGGCGCGGCATACGACTGGTATTGTAGCTTCCCTGATGGCTGCATAACTTCTTTTGCTAGTTTCAAGCAAATGTTCTTGGAATGGTTTTATGAGGGAGTCAACAACATGATAATGTCTGCCCTCATTAAGATTTAACAAAGGCACATTGAATCTACGAAGAGTTTCATTGAAAGATTCTGCCGAGAGGCACTTAAAATGCCTTTTGGAACTCCATCTGCTGTAACAGTAGGCACCTGCAAATCAAACTTGTTGCTAATTATCAGTACGTGGACGGGATCTACATAATATCAAGATTGGCCGTCTTTTATTGTGAATGCTAAGACGGCAGAAGTCAGTGCCGAAAAGTTCAAACAGTTAGGAGTTCAGATGACACATTCTAACCAAGATGAACATTCTACACCCGGAGGTAATCGCCAGAATAACTACAAAAGTAAAGAAATACTGGCCATCAATCTCAAGGGCAAAGAGTCTTTGGCTGTCAATGTTACTCAGACAGCACCCACTCCATCAGTACCACCGCCGAAAATAACTCGTCCAAAAGAAGAGTATTCTTTTGATGAAGATGATACTTTAAGTATCTTCGATTGCTTGATCGAATGCAATAAGCTTCAACTGCCAGCGACAAAACGGCTAGAAAAAGTGGGTAAAACTGATCATCCTAAATATCTTGTTTATCACAGATTTATAGGGCATCCAACCAGAGCATGCTACGTGCTCAAGGGCAAAATCTAGGAGTTGGTCAACTCTGGAGCAATTACTCTACAGCAGGACGAGAAGACGGTGACTGCTAATGTGGTTTCTCTACAGTTTGGTGACTTTCTACCACAACTTGTGCAAGATGGTGTTGTCCCCATTCCAAGGACTACTCTCGATATCGTGAATCTCCTACCTTCCCAAAATGAGGGTCTTGTTCCGCTATCAATTGACAGAGGGGAGATCATGTGGATTCATCCAGATCTGGTAGCAGATTTTGAAGCACCTTCCTCTTCCAAGCAAAAGAAGCACTCTAAAACTAAATCCAAGAGCTGCAACATGGTATCCTCCGAACTAGTAGCAGAAGAAGAAATTCTAATTAGTACTAGATCAAGGAAACCTTATCTTCGGGGATATCCCGAAACTCAAGAAAATTCTGCCCTATCTCTTGGTGCTCCTCCTACATCATCTTCTCCTGTTAAGAATATACCATCTATATCCCTGCTAGTGGTTGAACCAACTCCTTCCAAACCGACATCAACAGATAAGGAAAAATAACCTGTCCGCTTTGACAAAGCATTGAAGAAGTCCTCGTCTCTTGGACTTGAAAAGCCATAACTTTGACATATTGGCTCAGTCAACAAATACTCCAGCAAGATTGTCAATCTTCAAACTCTTACGTCTCTCAAAAGAAACTCGACAGACATTAAATGAAGCTTTGATGCAGGCTGATGCTTGTCTTACTCTTCTCAAAAAGCCTAAAAAGGAGCCAGTCAGCTGTGCACATTTACATAGTATATTTGAACTAATACACAATATTACTTTTACACAAGATGACATGTTGCTGGAAGACAATCATCATGATCGTCCTCTCTATTTCACGGGATAAGTGGACACCAAGAAAGTCGATCGTATTCTGATTGACCCAGGGTCTGCTTTTAGTATCATGCCGAAGTCTTTGCTAGATGCTTTAAAGATCCTGGTGGATAACCTGCCTACAACTATCACTACAATTTTAGGGTTCAATCAAGGAAGGAGTAAACCTTTGGGGAAGATACGCCTAAAGCTTCAAATTGGCAACCTTCGCATAAAGGTGACTTTCTATGTAATTGACAATCATGGCTCATATAATGCTTTGTTAGGAAGACCATTCCTCCATGAACACAATATTGTACCTTCTACTCTCCACCAATGTTTCAAATATGTGGATGGTAATGGATAAGTCCAAAAAGAGGTTGCAGATCTGAATCCTTTTAAAGGAGTTGAAGCATACTGCAATGATTCTCGCATGTACAAGAAAGAATTCATGAAGGTGGTTCTGGCAATAGACACAGATGAAAAACAGAAGTGTATACCAAATGATACTTTGGTGATCCCGGTCAAAGGACGTATTTCCTGTCCTCAGTCATCCAAACCACTGACTATTTATCTTCCTTCTCATGAGAAGAAGCTTCCTGGTGATAGTCAGGAACAAAGGGAGCTCACCTCTTCTGAGCCGCTTATAATCGATATTCGTCGTAAAAAGCCCCCTTCTCCTTCTCGTTCTTCTTCTCCCCCTCTTGTCATAGATCTGACTAAGCCTGCTAAGGCTAAAGTTCCTGTTATAAATGATGGTGTAAAAATAAATAAAGCATCTCCTTTGTAGTATACTGATGTCTCTTACTATACTCAATGTTATTTGAATATGCTAGATAGCTTTAAACCACTTACAATAGAAGTTGTATCATCTCTACGAAATATGGTATCATTGGATTCAATACAAGAGTCGTACTTCTTAGTACCGTCTCGAAAGAAAGATGAAAAGCCTATATTCTTCAACAAAAAAGACGAACAAAAAGTCATATTCTATAACGATAATAGATATGATATAGGAAGGCTATAATTATGTCGCTATAGTCCACAATCCAAAGCAATTATCCGTAAAATAGGCTATAATTTCAGAACAGGCTTCAACAACGGTAAAGAAAGAAGAACTCCTATTCGTATTTCTTTTCCAAGAAGAAAATCACAACAATACCACAGTAAAACGAAGCGGGGACAAGGTTATACTTCACCACTTCCAACTCCAGAACCTTCTGAATCTGATGAAGAAGAACGATCTAACTCTTCTGATTCTATCTCATGGGATTCTGATACCAGCATTGGTCATGTAGATAAGGTGATAGTATCTTCGAACATGGTGTCTGCCGAATTCTCGGAAGATGATGAAGATGACATTGAAGAAGATCCTGAAGTGGACCCTTAGGCACAAAGGATGGACAATCAGTGGAAACTTCGTTTCGAACAATGAGAACCACCTACTGAGGATCAACTTGTCCAGGTTGATATTGGAGAAAAGGGCGTATCATGACCAATTTTCATTAGCAAGAATCTTCCAGAGGATGACAAACAAGAATTAATTCACCTTATTCGTGAATATATTGATGTCATCGCCTGGAGTTATAAAGATATGCCAGGATTAGATCCTCAAGTTGTAAGTCACAAACATAATATTTTTGTTGAATGCCAAGCCGGTCAAACAACAACAACGACGATTCAAGCCTGAAATGATGGATACAATTGATGATGAAGTCAAAAAGCTTATAGCTTGCATTTTTATCAGAGAAGAACAATATCCTGACTGGGCAGCCAATGTTGTACCAGTTCTGAAGAAGATCGAGAAGGTTCGAGTTTGCATATACTTTCGGGATCTCAATCATGCTTGTCCTAAAGATGAATTCCCTCTCCTAATTACTGATGTCATGATCGACAACACATGTAGATTCGAACAAATTTCTTTTATGGATGGATTTTCTGGATATAATCAAATCGGATGAATCCTGAAGATGAAAAACATACTTCGTTTCATACTCCTCGAGGGGTATACTGTTATACAGTCATGTCGTTTGGTCTTAAGAATGCAGGTGCAACCTACCAGCGGGCTATGAGTACTATCTTTCGAGATCATCTGCGAAAGACTGTCAAATGCTATGTTGACGATATTGCTGTCAAAAGTCATCTGAAGAAAGATCCCATTCAAGATATAAGAACTATCTTCAATCTAATACGCCAGCATTAACTCAAAATCAACCCCACCAAGTCTTTCTTGGGTATCTCTAGTGGCAAATTTTTCGACTTTGTCATTACCTCTAAGGGTATACACGTTGATCCTGAGAAGATCAAAGCCATTCAAGAGATGCGTCCTTCAGGCAACCTAAAAGAGCTACGAGGATTTCACGGTCGACCTGCATACATCAGGCGGTTTATTTCAAATTTATCTGGACGTTGCAGAGCATTTACTCAGTTAATGAAGAAAGGTGTATCTTTCATTTGGACGAAAGAATGTCAACAAGAATTTGATGACATAAAATGGTATTTAATGAGTCCTCCGGTTCATATATCAACGATTTCAGGAATACCTTTCTTGATGTATATCTGGGCAATGGATCATTCATTGGGAGCTTTGCTAGATCAGAAGAACAAGAAAGATCATGAACAAGCCATCTACTATCTTAGCCGAAAGATGATTGGAGCTGAACATGGTTATAGTCCGGTGGAGTAGGAATGTTTACCCTTAATGTTTTCTGTGCAGAAGACAAGATATTATATCATAGGCCAAACTATTCATGTCATATCCCGAGTCAACCCTCTTCGGGTCTTAATGAAAAAGCCAAGTACACTCAATTCCAGTCTTACCACATGGGCCATATTATTAGCACAATATGATATAATTTATGTTCCTCAAAAGTCTATAAAAGGTCAGGCACTTGCTGCCTTCTTAGCAGCTCATCATGTTCCTGAAACATCTAAACTCTATGACAAGATTCTAGACGAATCATTGGAATCAAATATGATCTCAGAAGAGTTTTCTAATTGGCAGTTGTTCTTCGATACAGCTTCTAGAATTGGACCTGGAGGTACTCTTGTTGCTGGAGTGGGAATTATTTTCATTTCACCCGATGGATTAGCTATTCAAAGGGCTTATTCTTTTGATGAATCATGCTCTAATAATGTAGCAGAATACAATGCCTTGCTTATTGGACTCCAATTAGCCAAATAATTGAATATCTTGAAGTATATGGTGACTCTAAGCTGATTGTTAATCAGGTTAGAGGCATATATGAAGTCTGACATCAAGATCTTGTACCATATCATAAACAGCTATCAGAATAGCTTCTTCATTCAAAGGGTTCTTCATCGAACATGTACGCCATGTATGTAATATAGAACCTGATGCCTTAGCTAACCTAGCTGCAGTTTTGGCAGTACCAGTCAAAAGGCAACAAATGGTTGTTACCTCTAACAGAGAACTATTTTGTGTTGAAAACAACCACAACATTGAATTCAGCAATCTAACTGAAGTCAGTATCATTAGTGAGGACTGGAGAACACCTTTTATTGATTTTGTAGTATATGACATATTGTCATAAGATCCTAAGGAAGCCATAAATATTCGCTGTCGATAGCTTTGATTCTATTATAATCAGACTACTAAAACTCTTTATCGAAGAACTTTGGATGGGTTACTTTTGAGATGTTTTGCTGGTGATGAAGCAAAACAGATATTACGCGAAGCTCATGATGGTATTTGTGGAGCACATCAGCCTGGTCCTAAACTATAGGATCGTATTCGACATATGGGTTACTACTGGCCCTCTATGGTATCAGATGCTATTGACTATGCAAGGAAATGTCGTACATGTCAAATTCATGCAGTTTTCATTCACCAACCATCAAAATTTCTTCATCCGACTGCTGCCTCATGGCCCTTCGAAGCTTGGGGTATAGATATAATTGGCCCTATCAATCCTCCTTCATCTAAAGGACATCGGTTCATCTTAGCTATAACCGATTATTTCTCTAAATGGGCAGAAGCTATACCTTTGGCTGAAGTAAAGACTAGTAGTGTCATCAACTTCATCAAACATTATATGATATATAGATTTGGTGTCCCTCGCCGAATCATCCATGATAATGGGCCACAATTTATCAGCTAAAAGTTTAATAAGTTCTGTGATGACAACAGAATCAATAAAGTTGCCTCTACGGCCTATAAACCTGCGGCTAACGGATTAGCTGAAGCATTCAACAAGACCATTATCAAACTTCTTAAAAAGTTTGTCTCTATTAACAAACATAATTGGAGTGATAAATTTGGAGAATGTCTATAGGCATATTGTACTATTGTCCGTAACCCCTCATGTTGCACATATTTTTCTCTAGTATATGGATGTGAAGCTGTCTTACCTATGGAGATTCAAATTCCATCATTGAGAATCGCTATTGCTAATGAGCATACTACAAAAAATAATGATCGTCTTCGACTTCAAGAATTGGAGGCGGTCGACGAGAAAATGCTACTAGCTCAACAACACATCGAACTTTATCAAGCCCAGATTTTAAAAGCTTTCAATCGCAAAGTCAGAGTGCAAACATTTCAGGAAGGTGAGTTAGTTCTTATAGTCAGACGTCCTATGACTATGACACATATAAGCAAAGGCAAGTTCGAGGCAAAATGGGAAGGGCCATACGTGGTAAATAAAGTTTTCTCAAATGGGGCCTATCAATTAATAGATATGGATGGTAGAGTGGCTATGATGCCTATCAGTGGCAAATTTTTCAAGAAATATTATGTATAAAAGCAAAATGTACTTTATTTCAGAGACATGATGTAAATAAAAAGTTTATTTTATTCAAAAACATGATGGAGTTACAAAATATTAAGGACGGGGAGGAGGCCCCGATCCTTCATGATTAAATACATAGTTTGCCAATAGTTCAAACATCTCATTGTCTGAACTCACAAAAAACTTACAAGCAGCCATCCTCAATGCCTCTTCTTCGGCAGTCTTCCCAAGCTCCACCAGCTTCGCAATCAAGTCTTGTCCTGGTGCAGGAGCAGTTGAGCTTTCACCCCTTTCTTTTTGAGGAGGCATCGGAGGCTCAGCAGGAGCCGTCTCGGTCTTTTCTTCAATCTTCGGAGTGAGCAAATCTTTGGAAGACATTCTATACAGAAAGGAAAGACATTGATGATATCTATGAAGGTTTTGTTCTATTTATAGACAGAACAACTAGACAGTCAACCTCGAAAACTGATGCGACCTTTTAAAAGAAGTCCAACTATTCAGTTCATTTATAATTGTTCATTTATTTATAACTGTTCGTTCATTTATAACTGATCATTTATTGACCTTTTTTCAAAAATCTACGTGATCGTTCATTTATTTATTCTTTTTCTCGAAGAGTTGAAATGACTGTTCATTTATTGTTTCTTCCTCAAAAATTGAAGTGACCATTCACTTTTCATAACGAGAGTTCACATTTTCCATACTTCTGAATTCTGATTATTCACATCAGCAACTTATCACATCTACATTTCTCTTAGATTCTGTTTTCCATATCATCACATCGAAATCAAATTATAAATGAGAGAAAAATTATTCTTTATTCTTTCTTTAAAAACATAGATACATCTTGATGGAAATCTACTACATCTCATATTTTCATTCTAAATATAACAAATGAAGGTCTATTTCATCTTTGGATCTTCTTATTAGTTGGTGCCAGTTCCTTGTCGTTTAGACCTGAAGCAATGAGCCAGACAATAGAATCAACTCTGGTCTTCTCTATCAAAAGACGAGAGGGGAACCACAGAGTATAGCAGCTCAAAGATAAGCAGCTGTCAATACAACTGGTGGAGAGAAGACGGCCCGCTAGGAGAACTAGGAATGAGATCACCCTTGTGATATGATTCCTAATTCTGTCCCTCCACCATCCAACTCTCATGTATAAAGGCCTTCCTACCATCTGAGGAAGACCCTTCTTGAACATGAAGAGTCCTGAGCTGTCTGATTTGAGTGTCAGAATCACATGAGTTGTTTGATATGGGTGTCAGAAGAATGCTCTTTACAGCATCCAAGTCGTCGATGCCAGTTTTGAAGAAGCTCGTCAACCAAACTACTGCAAATATGAGTAAAGAAAGAAAAAATTAGTAAAATCTATCAAAAATGTGCACCAATCAACAGGCGCATCTCAACAGTGTGCGCTGATCAACAGACGCATATCAAAACAGCGTGCCGATCAACAGATACATCTTAACAGTATGTGTTGATCAACAGGCGCATATCAAAACAGAAGCTGATCAACAGGCGCATCTCAAAAGTGTGCGCTGATCAACAGGCACATATCAAAATAGTACGCCGATCAATAGGTGCGTCTCAAACAGTACGTGTCGATCAAACATGCGCCTATCAGCAGTGTGTACCTCTGATCGAAGCTAAACAACGAACCACAGGGTACACTTATTATCAAAATAGTTAGCATATATCAACATCGTCTACAATGTACAAATCAGTATCTATCTTCAAAAGTGGCACAAAAGAAAAATGCTCATTCCATTGGTTCTTTGTTGAGACTTACCAACTTTTGAAGGCGCAGCATGCAAATGAATAACATCGGGACGAAGTGGCAAAAGTGAACTTTTGGATACTGGGACTTTGTGAGAAGTCATTTGTTTTGAAAAAACGTGAATGTCTCTTTCATTTTGGCTATCCTTTTTAAAGTGTTGAGGAATGAAAACAGGCACATCATTTTAGGAGCCTATTTTTGGAAAAGACTAAACAATAGGCACCTAAAACCGTGAGATGGTTGCCAAGTGTCTGTCAAAGAAATAGTAAACATTGAATTCGTCTAAAGGAGTATCTACATGCGCTACTTGGAATCTCAGCCACATAATAATGATGTCAGAAATTATAAATTTTATTTAATGAAGAGGAGTAGATCCCTAAAGACAAGTAGGAGAAGACACATGAAAAGAGAATAAAAAGTTGGCACGCTTAAACATTATTCTTTTTTCTTGTCTTTATCGGTCTGACGGAGGGCGGCGTCCAATTCTTGCATATTACAGATCCCCGAACGATGCATCAGATTAAGGAATCCTTTCGAATCGTCGCACTCTTCAGAGGACGGCCCACTACTCGAGCGATTGAAGAGTGTTGGTTTTAAACCGAAACAGTCTAGAAAGTTCACCACCCTCAATGCCGGGTCAGCCTCGAATAAATAAGTCGAAGGCGTGACGTCGGTTTTTGCTTCAGGAGACTCGATTTCAGTGATAACATTGGTCTCCATCTCCTTCTTATTAGATGCCATCGAAATTACAGAAGTGAAGAATAAAGTACAAAGATCAACCCCTACATATATATCACCAAACCGACTCTTCATATTCCTCATGGGAAACTGAAAATCATCAATGAAACTCGGGAAGACGATTAGGAGATTGAGTGTTTTCGAGAACGAGATTTAATTGTGTTGACCGGGTGTTGATTGGCGCAACTTGACTCAGTCAAAACTTTTCTAAATTCAAAGTATTTAAAAACTTTGAAATATTTTTAAGTTTTGAAAACATTAAAGGGGGTCTTGTAGGGCCTAAATATTAAGTTGCGCCATGTATTTACTACTCAGCAAACAAGTTGTGCCCCAAAGATCAAGCTGCGCTACTAATATGGAGCTCAAAAATAAAACTGCATCATTGATAGGTTGCGCCACACATCAGACTGTGTCCAGTCATATTGTGCCAAAGTCTACATGACGTCTGATATTTAATGGCCATCATTACCAGACAACACTGACAACTGACAGCACAGTAAACTAGGAAAATCTCTTCGAATCTCTCGAATTGTGCCGCTCGAGGAGAGTTGGTTGACAGTTGTCCTACACGTCTTATGAGTTGCACCTAGGCGCAATCTAAAACAAAATCCTTAGTTGCGCCTAGACACAATATGAACAACAGTTTCTCAAAAGTTGCTACATGTCCAAGCGCAGTCTAAGCAGGCACAGTTTAACTTGATGACTGAAGCTCGCGCAACCTGATAAAGTTGAGACAATTTTCATTTCCAAAGCAGGATGATGTGGCACATATACCACTAATCTCTCAAGATATGTCTACTATCCTGTACACGACCACGTGCATCTCAATCACATGATGCCACAAGTCTAAATACAGTTAGTACACGACTGATAACTAAATAAAAGTTGGTGCAACATGAGGTTGGCGCAGTCCAATGTGGCGTAATCCAGCCTCGCACACATCAGAATAACTGCTAAAACAATTATTTCTAGAACTTTTTAAATAGAGTTTCCAATCATTGTTAAGGGAGGAAGATCAAGAACTCTTGCGAAATTGTTACTGCATTCTCTAGAGGCTCTAGTCTTCAAGTTCACATAGTCCAAGGGATAAAGTGATCGTCTTTTGATCAGATTCCTATAGTTGTACTTCCCCAGAATTCAAATTGTACTCTTGTACTCTTTTTAAAAGTTTGTAATAGAACAACTTTTTGTTTTGCAAACAGTACGCTACGTTCCAGCTGTGTGGGATACTTAGCATCAGTTCAAGATACATAGAAGGATAATATAAACACAGTACAGACTGATGTTGTGGCATATTTTCTCGATATTTTTCCTGACGAGATGCCCGGGATGTCGTCGGATCGAGAAATAGAATTCAGCATCGACACCTTCCCGGATACACTGTCGATCTCAAAAGCACCTTATCGAATCGCTCCAGCAGAACTGAAGGAGCTGAAGGTGCAATTACAAGAGTTGCTAGACCGCAGATTTATTCGCCATAGCATCTCTCCGTAGGGAGCTCCCGTACTATTTGTGAAAAAGAAGGATGGATCGATACGACTATGCATCGATTATCGCGAACTCAATAAGGCGACCGTGCGGAACAAGTATCAATTACCACGAATTGATGACTTGTTTGACAAATGGCAAGGTGCATCAATATATTCAATAATCGATCTTCGTTAAGGCTACTATCAGTTGAAGATCAAGTCTGATGACGTATCGAAGTCTTTCTTCCGCACTCGATATGGTTATTCCTAGTCATGTCGTTCGGTTTGACGGATGCCCCAGCCATTTTCATGGATCTGATGAACCGAGTCTTTCGACCCCAAATCGATAAATTTGTAGTCATGTACATCGACTATATACTTATCTACTCGAAGAATCGAGAAGAGCACGCAGACCACTTGAAGACGATATTATACTGCGTGGAAACAAATTATATACCAAACGGAGTAAATAAGAGTTCTGGATTAGTAGTGTGACGTTCCTCGGACATGTAATCTCTATCGAAGGCGTCGTGGTAGACCCAAAGAAGATTGAAGCGGTAGTAGATTAGAAATGACCTACCTCGTCTAACGACATTCGGAGTTTCCTGGGCTTAGCAGGCTACTACCGAAGATTCGTTCAAAGCTTTTCAAAACTAGCGTCGCCTCTGTCTTACCTCACACAGAAGGGAGTCATATTCGAATGGAGTGCCGACTGTGAATCCAGCTTTAAAGAGTTGAAGCAACAGCTCATCTCAGCTCCAATCCTTGCACTTCTAGATGGTCCAGAAGGCTTTTAGATATTAAGGGACGCATCGAGAACTGGCCTCGGGTGCGTACTCATGTAGAAGGACAAAGTCATCTCCTATGCTTCACAGCAGTTTAAGCAGCACGAGAAAAATTATCCGATGCATGACCTAGAATTAGTGCCGATCGTGTTTGCATTGAAACTCTGGCGACACTATCTCCATGGTCTGGCTTGCAGAATCTATACAAATCATAAAAGCCTTAAATACTTGTTTATGCAACGAGAACTCAACTTACGGCAGTGACATTGGCTTGAACTCATAAAAGATTATGAACTAACGATCGAGTATATGCCGGGCAAGGGGAACGACATTGCCGATGTGCTAAGCAAAAATTTTATGGGATACTGGCCTAAATAATGAGATACGGTGAGACCTTGAAGCAATGGGTATCGACTCGGAATTAAGTATCGACACCTGCACCTAGCTTAGTTAAAACTTGGGTCGAACTTGCTTAGCAAAATAAAGACCGCACAAAAAGACGATTCGTTCCTGAAGAAGATGTGCGAGCTGATGTCAACAGGAAGGGCGGGTGACATTGGAGAAGACAGAGACGGGACAATACGACTAAATAAAAGTCTTTGTATTCCTGAAACTGCCGAACTCAGGAAAAAAATTTTGACGGAGGCGCATTATGTGAAGTACTTGTTACATCCTGGAAGCACCAAGATGTACAAGGACTTGTGTACAAACTTTTGGTTGCACGGCATGAAGAAGGACATAGCTACTTTCGTGTCGCAGTGCATGGCGTGTCAACAAGTAAAGGTAGAACACCAAAGGCCAGGCGAGAAGCTGTAGAACATCGCCATTCCTAAGTGGAAGTGGGACAACATCTTGATGGATTTTACTATGGGAATTCTAAAGACGCTATGGGGGAATGATGCAATTTGGGTCATTTTTGATAGATTGACTAAGTCGGATCACTTCATCACTATTAACATAGGATGGAGCATCGATCGGTTAGTGCAAATCTATATCGACGAGATTGTTCGACTGTACGGGGTACCGGCCACAATAATTTCGAACAGAGACGGGCGATTCCTAAAGTATTTTTGGACGAGCCTGCAAGCTGTGATGGAGGCTAAACTAAATTTTAGTACTGCATACCACCTCCAGACAGACGGTCAAACGGAGAGGGTGAATCAAATCCTAGAGGATATGTTGTGTTTATGTACGATCGATCTAAAGACTAGTTGGAATACACATTTGCCGCTTGGAAGTTTGCGTATAACAACAGTTATCAATCGAGCATTCAGATGGCTCCATATGAAGCACTCTACGGGAGGAAGTGTTGTTCTCCAATATGCTGGGACGAAGTTAAAGAGCGACAAGTGCTCAGACCAAAACTGGTGGAGCAGGCCGTACAAAAGGTCCGCTTGATCCGAGATACACTCTGTATCACACAAAGTTGACAAAAGAGCTACTCAGATCTTCGTCGACGATCGCTAGAATTTTTGGTCAGGGACCAAGTGTTTTTGAAAGTAACGCCCATGCATGGCGTGATGCGGTTCAACGTTAAAGACAAATTGAGCCCGAGATTTGTAGGCCCTTTCGAGATCATTGAACGAGTTGCAACGGTTGCTTATCGGATCGTACTACCTCCTGTCTTGGCTGAAGTGCGTAATATTTTCTACGTTTCACAAATTTGAAAATACTTGCACGATCCAAGTCACGCGGTTAGCTTCGATCAGTTGGAGCTACGTACTGACTTGTCTTCCTCGGAGGAGCCTATTCAAAATTTGGATCGTAAAGAGAAAGTATTGCGACTGGTTCCTGCTGCATGTTAATGTTTGCTGGGGATGAGATGTAATAAAAACATCATACTTTTTATTTTGGCTCCACTGGGGATAGGAAAGTACATGCTAAGACTAGACATAGTACTCCTTGAGAAATTTGTCATTAATCAGCATCATTAGCAAGTCTCCTTAAAATTTTACGAGTCGGTAAGCGCACCGACTCTACTGCGAAGGGGTCTTCCCATTTAGTTTGGAACTTCCTTGTCGTCTTGGATATCATGACCATTTTTATTGCTAATATTGTAGGTGGGACGCTTCCCTCTCTTATTGAGAGTAGAAAATTTTACCCCCAGTCAACGGGACTTCTTGTCATTTTTGTCAACATTGTCAGAGCTGATGATGAATGTCGTCCAATCTGTATAATGACAGGAGTTGGTCCAGAGTTTGATTGGTGGTAGCATGTTTTTGTGGCATACGTCCATCAGTACCAGCTTGGGAGTGCCTAATGCTAGTCTCAAGGCTGTCTGGCAGAAGCACTCGATATAACCTCGGACCGGCTCTTTCTCCTTCACAGTGATACCCATGAGGGAGGACTTTGTCATATCCATTCTCCCTTCACAGAATTAGGAGAGTAAGAGTCGCTTAACATCGTCAAAGGACAAAATGCAGTTGTCAGGAAGGATGCATTACCACTCGTACGCCACACCCTGCAATACTCCAATGAAGAGATTTGTGAGCAGGGAATTATCTTTTGGTATATGCCCCATCATGGAGCTAAAGTATGTCAAAAAGTGACATAAAGACTTTTTTCCATCGAACGTAGTCAGGGATTATGGTTTATACTTGGCTGGGTAAACCATATTGTTCTATTCATGAGGGTATTGTTGTCGAATTCCAAGTTTTTGGAGTGAATCACGTTTGTCCTTGGCGTAAAAGTGACCGTGCAACTCTTCGATAGCCTCATGTATGTCATCTGACACTGGCATGGTAGATGACCAAAGAAAAATATGGTTCTCAGTCGGAGGTGGCACCTGGGAGGGTGCATTAGATTCCTCGTTCGTCTTTGGGTCTTGGCTTGCTGGAGCAGAGGTTCTTGGCGACAACCTATCCTTGAGCTCCAGGACCACCTGGCTCAATGCTTGCTTAGATCACTTAAGGTATGTAGACCCGTTTCGAGGGCCTCTATAGGATGCTGGTGGCTTGATCCGCTACTATTTTTTGTATTGTCACCTTCTGTCATGTATACTAACATCAAGTAATGGGAACTAGATTATGAGGTAGATCTTTTGCTTACCGATTTAGACCCTTGAGCTTCGTTGTCCTTGTGAAAGATCGGCAGATTGGTATCATCCTCAAAATCTAAGGGATAGCCACCCCCAGCCTGCTGATAATATGCAACCTCGAAGGCGTCAGTATCAGTCCCATATGAAACCTTGTCTTGTTGAAACGACGAGTCGTCATGGAACATCAGGAATTTACTACTCCCAACCTGTGCAATAGTCTCCCTGGAAGAAGGCCGAGCTTTTGAACGGGTGTGTTGAAACACCCTATTACTGGCCACAGCTAACTTGCTGCCTTGGGGTCAGCTTTTTTATACATTAGCCGAGATAGGAAGATTCTTGGAACCTTTCTTCAGGGAAGGAGAGATTGATGTAGAATTGTACAAGGTGACTAGAAGTTCAGCTTTGTCTTATATCGACACCCTTTTTTCGAGACGTTGTCGGATAGGTGCTGCTGGCTGCAGTTGATGATAATGTTAGCACAATTGTGCCCTAGAACCGGCAAATTATCTTGCGTAACAGTCACCTCTTCTATTTTATGTTTGTGACTAATCACATCATGCAAATCGTACGAAGAGAGATTCATATTTACACCCACTTCGTACGCATGGCTAAGCCGAGCGTTTGGGTGTGTATGTGAGTGGTGTGCTCCCTGATCTGGTTCCAGCACATGAGATGCACCCAGATCATTAGTAGAAGACTTATTGTGAACCAAACCCACTTCATGCGTACAGCCCATATGGGCGCATCGATTTGATAACACAAAATTTGCTCCCTATATTAATTCCAATGCATTAGATGTGCCAAAGTGACAAGAAGACTTAAAGAGCTGACCCATTCTGGGCATAGATGTGCTTGAGTCAGTTCTGTACAACTTACCATCGGATGCTCATGATACTGTCAGCACATGGCTATGACTTGTTCTTGGCATTGCAGTTCGAGCGCGCATGGTATGTGCCGTTATGGACTTTTTTGTACTGCTCAAAGGCACGTAGTACTCATAATCCAAGTTTTGACCCCTTGCCTCTGCCGGGAGGTTGGGACGTATGTGGCAAAAAAAAGCCTATCGAAGACACTAGCTTTGCTACGTATACATAGATTGTTGTGCATTGGAGCGAAGGCTTTCCTCTTCTGCTGTGCCCTAGGTCGGTGCTGGAGGTTAACGTTTTGCCTCTCATCCCTATATGCTGACCTCGATGTAGCTTTAACTCCTTTGACAGTGTTAAAAAATTAAGTTTGATGCATCACAGAAGCTGGTTGTATAGGCGCATGCGGTGTATCTTCAGAGACAAGCAATGCCTCACCAATAAAAGGTGGAGATGTAGTGCCCCGCTTTCGATAGGTGGCGGACTTCGTAATATGCTTGTGCCGAGCCAAATTAGTCGACAACTGAGATGGCCATCTGATTCGATTGCTGAGCTTGGTAAATGATAACACCTTGCGACATCGATCAAATCTATTTGGACGAATATTACGAGAATCGATCCAATTAATGGAACGGCTTCTGTTGGAATAAGTCCTAGATGCAGTAGGCTGAGTCTCGGCGAGTGAGCTCTATATAAGAGTCCCTTCGACGGGATCGTACTTCTATATGGTTTTCTTGGAGCTTTCGTCGCTTGGTTTTGATGAATGTGTTTTTATATCATTTTCTGAATGCATTCTACGAATTTTGAAATGAAGGATTAAAGAAGGAATGCTGACTAAGTGTTGGTGCCAATACAGGAGCTCGCGTAACTGAAGATTGAATGTTGCGAAGTACTTCGACTCCCGGCACGATCCAATAATTTATGGGTGGTTCGGTCCCTTCTTTTCTACTATGTCCGACAAACGAAATTCTTTTGCCTCGAACTTATTCAAATTGACGATGCCAAGTTAAATGCATGCCAAACCACTAAGATCAAGAACTCGGGAAAAATGTATCGATTTAGAGTAATCTACTCTGAAAATATAAATTTTGCACCAAAACGAAAAAGTTTAAGGTTCTAGTAAAAAGTTAGACTATTTCACGTGTTGCAAAATAATATGGAACGTCGATTGTGGTTTATGATGCCTCGGGCAATTTGGTGCCTACGGGACGCTAAATCAGAAGTACAACTTTGAAGAAAATAAATCATTGCATGAGTTGGGAGAAATGATAATGTCGTTCAATACTGTCCATACTATACAAATCTGGTTGCATATATTAAACTGTTCACACATTGGCATGGTCATGGACAGCTTGTGCACAAGTTTAATTTTCCTCGAATCGGTATACCAGGCATCAGTATCGAATCGACCTAGGGGAATGAATAATCGTGCTTCGACACTGATGCATTACGGGACCATCAGTCAGGCTTGCAACCTAGACTGAATGGGCCAAAATGTCGTTGAGAAAGTCCCATGTGGTATGTAACACAGTGACCGCACATATAAGATAGTAGCATGCTCACCTATTATATTATGCAGGTAGTAAATATTATCTCTATTTTTATGTAGGGACGAGCACGGCCGTGGTAAGAATTATGATAAATCGTTATGTTTCAATGTATGCTTTACTACTTCAAAGATGGCTATCGACATGAATTGAATTCATTTAGTTCTAAATAGAAAGAAAACTCTAAAGCATGCCTACCTTAACAATCAGAGTCGGTTTAGACGTGTGGGTTCTTCTCGTCCCCTTAGAAAGTGTGCTAACACCCTCCCCAACTCCCTAGGTGCTGCGGGAGCTCTATACTGAAGCTGAAGTTCGGAGAGAGGTTTTGAAGCTTTTCCTATTCTGAAGTAATTTTGATGACAATTCATCGAAGGTTTATGTATAAAAGGGCGAATGTATGGAACGACAAGTATTAGTTCAGGTAGCTTGTCGACTATTATTTCAATCAATTTAGCCGCAATGGCATCCAATGTAATTATGACTTGTACTTCGTTGCAAGCTATGAATGAAAAGCATATTTCTATCTTTCTAAGTTGCGTGTTCAATTCTGATGTGATTTGTGAAGTTTCAACTTGGTGTTTCAATATAATGATAAAATGTAATGTTCTTACCTTGTACGAGTGAAATTCCAGACTCGTACGACATCACGCCTTAGTGAGGATGATCGATTGGCATAATACTAACTGAGAAGAACGGTTTGTCGAATCGGGGCATGACAGGTGAGCCACATGGGTCTAAGGTAACCACACCTCGCATATTTTCTTAGGATTTACGAGCCTTAGAGAGGGGGCTCCGCCATCTCTAAAGAGTAGATCTTCAAAAAAAAACTTGTTGGTCAAAACGTAAGAACAATATCTTTTGAGAAGATCCGAGCATGTTGTCATCGGATTGCATCATGACCTTCTCGTCAGAGGAGAAGAAAGTCTCCAGCTGTCATTACCACTTTCAAGAATAAGGGTATTTTGGTAATTGTGAAATTTTTGATTATTTTAATATTATTTAATTTTGTGTAATGTGATTTTGATCCTTTGCTAGTGAACCTGAGAACAACTTAGCCTAAGATACTAACCATGACCATGGAGACCTAGCTAACATAATGGAATTAATAATTAGGCTCTAATCTAGCTAAGAATGACTTAGAATTGATTTGGAGATTTTAATTAAGGTATTACTTTGGGCCTTTAGTAAAGGGGCTTGATTTGATGACTTATAAAGGTGATTTGGGCCATTGTGACTTAACCAAACCATAGCACAACCATGTGACCAGCCAAGAGCAACCCCCCTTCTTATATAACACATTATTAGCCTCATTATTTGCCTCTTTCATTGAAACCCTAACCCTAGTTTATGTTCTTTCTCAAATTTGCCCCTTTCTTCAAATTACCTCTAAATTGGACCAAATCAGTTTCGTTGCATTCCTCTAGTGAAGAAGAAGTCTCTAGTGGCTAGCTAGCAAGGATTTGAGGCATTGGACCATAGAAATTTGGTGTTGAAGCTTTTTAAGGGACTATTTTATTGAGATTCTAACTCTCAATAGTTAATAATATCTAAACCCTTTTAAGTCCTGATTTCTCTCCATAGATGCATGCATTTAGGGTCCCCCTAGCCCTAGGCTAAATTTGGTTCGATTCGTGTCCATTTGGTATGCGTATCGAAGGAGTATCGGAGTGTTGTGTAAGTATTGGTAAAATGTCACATAGAAATATTTATTCCTATTTTTCAAAACTAATTTCATGATTTTGTAGCTGGTGATGTGTAGATTATATTTCATTTTGACTGAGTTGGTTTTGGGTTCATTTTCGTATCGAAAATCGACACGAGAATACTATACGAGACCTAGTGCAGTGCCCTACTGTTGTGTGTCCTGATCTGACTGGATACAACAAGATTTAACACAAAACTTGGTGGGCTTGTGGGTGAAGTGACTGACACTAGGCTGACCAATTTTGATTGGATTTTATTGAGGGTTCGTGGAGTAATCGACTGCACAGATTTTTGTCGAACTCGTGCACACGTTGAAACCCGGTTCTGATACTCATCTAGACACGCGACACGACACAGTTTAGACATGACCTAAACTATTCAGTGGACACCTGGATACCTAGTCTACCCACTGACACACCTGTACAACCTATTTGTTGGACACATCGTATCCTAAAAGACTCGACACACACGTACCATATTGTTCTGTGCACAGTTCAGACACTAGCTAACACTTATGTTTTGACACTCTATTGGACATGAATTCTTGGACACATTAGACACACCCCCTTGCTGACACACATTCGACACACACACACCCTTCCTTCCTAATTTCAGTACATATATACTATGGGTACTCGAATGTACATGTGTATGACTGATACTATTTGTTTTGGTTCATTTGGGTTATGTGTGGGTTCTAGTTCAATTAAGGGGTTTTGATATATTTATATATATATATATATATATATATATATATATATATATATAGTATTGGTATATTGACATTGATCTATGTATATATATAATGTTTGTTTGTAGATATGTATATGGGTTGTGATGGGATGATCTGTGAGTTCCTGAGATTTGTAGATGCATAGTTGAATTATTTCCCTGAGTTCATGTTATATTGGGGCTGAGCTTTGGATGAGTTGGTTGAGTGTGAGTATGTATACTTGGAGTTAACTGAGTTTAAGGGAACTCAATTTCAGTGGTTAGTAATTAGAGTTAGGCTATTGTGGTTGATATATAGGTTAGTCTCAGGGGACATAGGACCTGTCAGAGTGTCAGAGTGTCAGAGTTGATGGATAGGTTAGTGTCCTAATGTTTGAGTGTTAGAGTATCATGTGTTAGAGTTTAGCCATATCTGGTTAGCTTCGTTAGTTCTTGTAGGTATCGGAGGTTTGTTTAGATTTAGACAGTAAATTGGTAATGCAAGTTAGTATCCTAGTGTATCTTTAGTATCTAGTATCTGAGGATAGGACCTTTAGTGTTGGCCTTGCGTTTCAGATGAGGGAGTTAGTGATAGAGTGTGTTAGTGTTAGTGTTATTGGAGTTGCAGAAATATCATGGGGCAGTGGCTTTAAGCCATGGGTTTGAAGTATTGTAGTTAGTACATGAGTTGAGTAGTGGGGGTTAGGATGTTATGTATATAGTGTTGTGTGTGTGTGTGTGTGTGTGTATATATATATATATTTATATATATATATATATATATATATATATATATATATATATATATATATATATTTTTTTTTTTTTTTATATTTATATTTATTTTATATATATATATATATTTATTTTATATATATATATATATATATATATATATATATATATATATATATATATATATATATATAGGATGGGTACTATATGTTATAGGTCTATATGAGGGATTAGGCTATACATGGGATATATATTTGGTGATATATACATAGCTTATAAAGTTATGGATATATATATATATATGAGGTATTGGGTTAGTAACTTATGTTAGACTACAATATAGATATATATAGTATGGTATTGATATATACAGTTATACATATATATTATGCATAAATGAGGTTGGGATATATATATATATATATATATATATATATATATATATATATATATATATATATATATATTATATATATATATATTATATATATATATATATATATATATATATATATATATATATATTTATATATATATATATATATATATATATATTTGTATATTATTTTTTTGGGGGGAAATGGTTTTTATTGAATGAGCAAACAGGACAGAAACCGGGCCCACAGGCCACCCGAACAAAACACAAAAAAAAAAAATGAAACACCCACACGCGGCCCAAGGGGCCGATTTGAAATTCGAAACTGAAAAGGACAGGGCCACGCGGTCCAAGGGGACGTAGGGCCCGAGGGGAGTGACTGGGCATGGTGTCCGAGGGGATGGGCTTGCGGCCCGAGGGGCCTCGGGCCCCCCAATACGAGCTAGAGGGGGAGGAGGGAGCGACACGACAGCGGGGGCCACAGCGAGGAGGAGGCTTCGCGGGGGGAGGAGGGGGCACCACCAGGATCGATTCCACGGAGGAGGAGGGAAGGATGGGGCGCAGTGCCAATGGGGAGGAGGGAGGCCACCTCCGGATGGGATCGTCGACGCGAAGGAGGGCGGGGATAACGCCTCTGCCGCGAGAGAGGAGGTCAGGCCCGCCGGAAGAGGCTGGAGGGAACCGCCGGGAGAGGGAGTAGGCTGCGGAAGAGAGGGGGAAAGCCACGACGGAGAGGGGGCATCTCGAGAGCCGGTCGAGGGGGAGGGCACTGTGCGGAGAGGGGGAGAGGAGAGAGGCGAGCAAGTCGGCCAGGGCGGCGATAGGGGAAGCAAAGGCGGCGGCTCAGGCTAGAAAAATGGGCTCGACCCCGAGGAGTGGGCGTACGACGCCCACGGCGACGCGTAGGAGGATCTAGGACCACCTGGGACGGGAGGGTACCCGTAGGGCGCAGCCGAGGCAGAGAGGGTACGGAGGGTGTACCAGTACCACTGCTGGGGGGGGCTGTCGACGAGGCGGGGGAAGGTGCCTCAAGGTGGGCGACAGGAGGGTAAGGCGTCATCGAGAAGACCGCTGCCGGGGCGGGGGAAGGTGATGCGAGTTGATCGACTTGAGGAAAGGGCACCGGAATAAAGCACGCTACCGAGATGGGTGGAGGTGCGACGGGAGGAAGCTCCGGGGGGTGCCACTGGGGCGGGGGGATGCGACGAGAGGAGGGGGTGAGGCGCTGGGAAGGGGGCTGTAGCAGGGAAGGCACGGCGCCGGGGAAGGAGCGGGAGGGACAGGTGGAGTAAGTGGCGTCCCAGGTGGAGGGCCAAGAAGACCGGAGGGATCTGCTGGCGGAGGAGGGTTGGGCCGTAGGTGTCTGTGCCGCGCGCGACGAGGGCGCCGGTAGGGGGCGGTGCCGAGGGAGGGGGAAACGAAGGAGGGAGGGAAGAACGCCGAACGGCGAGAGACCGGACGCCAGCGGGGGATGCCAAGCGGGGCCCGACCAACCATGGACTCTGGGACGGCGTGAAGGAAATGAGCCGGAGGGAGCGGCCAGACCAAGAAGGTCGACCAGCCACGATGGGCGGCGACCACGAGAAGGGGCAGGAAGTAGCCGGCGGGTGAAGGGTTCCGGCGCCAGCTCCTCGACCTGCCCATATTATAATCTATATATATATATATATATATATATATTTATATATATATATATATAGTATATATATATATTTATGTATATATTTTTTTATATATAATATATATATAAAATATATATATAACTATAGTTATACTATATATATATATATATATATATATATATATATATATATATATATATATATATATATATATATATATATAGTATAGCTATAGTTATATATATATATATATATATATATATATATATATATATATATATATATATATATATATATATATATATATATATATATATATATATATATATATGAGAGCTCTCGCTTGGGCGATCGTCTAAACCCTAGCCGTGCTTCCTTGTCCACGACTTCGGCTTGGCCTTTGGCCGGGCCGGCGCCTCACGCCTGTGGAGACCCTCGCTCCATTGGCTTTCCGTCATGGCTAAGACGTTCGCCGAGGCGGTTTCGGGGACCCAACCCCCACCGTCCCCTTCGATCCTGATCCGTGCACCTTCGTTCTCACGGGGAGTGCCGGTGATCTCCTTTTCTGAGGAGGAGGAATCCATCCTCGCGGATCCCTTCCGCTTCGCTCTCATTGGTAAGTTTTCCCACTCACGTCCGACTATGGAGGTGATTCGGAAGGCTTTTATCAACTTCAAATTCACAGGAACGGTTCATGTCGGATCTTTGGATCCGAAACACATTCTTATTCGCCCTCAGATGGAAGAAGATTTCCTCTGCCTCCGTTCGAAGGAACTTTGGTTCATTACTAGGGCCCCTATGCGGCTTTTCCGTTGGCATAAAGACTTCTCCCCACAGGAGGAATCCCCTTGCTCAGGTCTGGATTAATTTCCCAGGACTGCCTGTCCAGTTTTTCAACAAGAACGCCTTGTTCTCTATTGCCATGGGTATCGGCAACCCTTTGAAACTAGATCGTGCTACTGAAGAGTTGACACGCCCCAGCGTGGCTCGCGTGCTCGTGGAACTAGACGCGAGCAAGGCTTCGCCTCCCCTCCTGGCTATCCACTTAGCGAATGGTCGCAAAATTTCACAGAAAGTTGAATATGAATCCTCTCCTCTCTTCTGCACTTTTTGTAAACACCAAGGACATGCACGAAGTACATGCAAAGCTATCCAGAAGGAGAAGCAGCCTATGAAAGATCCCCTACCTCCACGCTCACGTGATCCTACTAATCCAGCTATGGTTGTTCAGGCCACGGGTGAATGCTCTACTCATACTAATACAGAAGAAGGCGAAATTAATGTCCAAGCTCCTCCCACATTGATTGTTACATCATCAGAGCCCACTGCTGCATTAATTACTTCCTCCTCACATGTGCTCCTCACCACATTTCCCCAAGCCCAGACAAATGAACACCTGCCACCTCATTCTACTCATGATCATGTTCCAGCCAATCCTGTCGCACCGGCTTTAACTCCTCCCGTTGACGGTTACAACAATCAGCTCACCTCGTAACCCGAGGACCTTGACACAGAGACAGTCCTGGACATTCCCGCCATGCCAGATCCTAATAATTCCTCATCCACTGCAGATATTCCCCCAGATACTCTTGATCCACCTGCACTTACAAACAATGTCCAGCATGACCTGTTCGAAGAAGGCGAGATCTGCGCTCCTACCACGTCATGGGCCCAACAAGTTGAAGAAGAGGTTGCCCGCTCGGGCCAGATTACGATCCCTACCGCCCGCCCTGCGAAAGTGCCACCGCCACCGTCTTCTAGAGTCCTACGATCTGCAGCTAAGCTCACTTCAAATCCTTCCTCCTCCACCCCCTCTAATGTTTGACATCCTATTATGGAATATTAGCGGCATAGCTAACCCCATGTCCCTTAAGAGGATCAAAACTTTAGTCCGCATCCATAAAATTCAACTCCTAGCAGTTATAGAGCCCAAAGTCACTCCTGATCAACTGCAGTTCTATCAGGTTAAACTTGGCTTTCATATGGCGATCTCCAATGCCAAAGGTAACATCTGGATTTTCTGCAACAAGGAGGGCCAGATTCAGTTGGCTGAGTCTACGGATCAGTCGCTCTCGGTCATCTTTTCCCACACTCTTCTTCCGGCTGCTTCGTTGATTTCTATAGTTCATGGCTCCAACACTAAAGAGGGGAGGAGATTACTATGGGATTCCCTCCTTCAACTCCAGCATCTTTTTCCACACTCCTGGTTGATCGGAGGTGATTTTAATGCCATCTCTCGATCGGAGGAGAAGTTTGGTGGGCTGCCACCAAATACGTCGTCCATGCGAGAATTCCAAGAATTCCAGCTTGCTGCTGGCGTCATGGAGGCCCCATTCACTGGGAGTTGCTTCACGTGGATCAAATGTGACACTGGACCGGAGAGGTAGGGTTTCAGACTCGATCGTGTGCTCATGGATAGGCAGTGGTGGGATTGGGCCCCTATCACTTCTTCTGATCACCTGAACCGTATCGAATCAGACCATTCACCTATATTACTGCAACTCCGCGCTCGATCTGCTATCCCTAGGAAACCTTTTCAGTTTTTGTCTTTCTGGCCTGCACATCCTTCATTTGGCCATACAGTTGCTCAGGCTTGGGGCTCTGTCCATCATCATAATCCTGTCACTAGACTGGGCTTGCGTCTCACGGCTACTAGACGGGCGCTTTCGGCATGGAGTCACACCACATTTGGCGACATTTTTCAGGAGGTTAAACTTGCTGAGGATAGGGTCGTTGATGCTGAAGTTGCCTTTGATAATGATCCTTCTACTCGCTCCGCTCTTCATGAAGCTCAAGCTCACCTCAAACAAAAAATTCAGATAGAAGAAGCCTACTGGAAACAAAAAGCTCGGTTAAAGTGGGACTTGCAAGGTGATCGTAATACTGGATATTTCCATTCCTGTGTCTCTAATAAGCGACGATGATTGCATATCCATAAGCTCCAGGCTGATGATGGTTCTCTTGCTAGTGATCTTGAAGGGATTCAACAAATCGCCAACTCTCATTATGAAAATTTGTTTCTTCCTGAGCCTGTCATTGCAGATGAGGAGTTCATGTCAGTCTTACCTAAACTTCTTACTGATGACGAGAGCACGGCCCTTACCATTAAGCCTTATATGGAGGAGGTCCATAATACTATCAAATCTATTGATCGGCATAGTGCTCCAGGACCCGATGGGTTCTCTGGGCTCTTCTTCATCAAGTGCTGGCATATTATCAAGGAGGACATTTTGGCGGCTGTTCATATGTTCTTCGATGGATTCTCCTTACCCAAGGTGATAACTAGCACTCTTCTTGCTTTGATTCCCAAGAGCAAGCACCCTACTACCATCTCTGATTACAGGCCGATTAGCCTTTGTAATTTTGTCAACAAAATATTCTCCAAGCTTCTTGCTAACCGTTTGTCCCCTATGATGAACCGCCTCATCTCCCCGGAGCAAAGTGGATTCATTAAGGGTCGGGAAATTGTCGATAATATCATTTTGGCGCAGGAGATGTTCAGTATGTTGGGCCATGATAATTGGGGACGCAATGCGGCCATCAAGCTTGACATGAGTAAAGCATACGATAGGGTGAATTGGCGATTCCTCCTTGCTACCCTTCGTCGACTTGGGTTCAACGAAACATGGATTGACATGGTTCTTCACTTAATCAACAATGTGTGGTTCTCTACGCTGATCAATGGCAGCATGTCCGGCTACTTCCAAGCATTCAGAGGCCTCCGTCAGGGTGATCCGCTGTCTCCATTGTTATTTGTGCTTGCGGCAGAGTCTCTTAGTCGAAACCTGCAGAAATTGGATTCTATCCCTGGTTATACTCCATATTACTCTCCCAGTAGGTGCCCAAGAGTTTCACATCTCGCTTATGCGGATGATATTCTTATCTTCTCAGGGGGTGATCGGCGCTCTATACAGCTCATGAAGACTGTGCTTCAACGGTATGAAAGTGTCTCTGGGCAGCTTGTAAATGTTTCAAAGTCAGCTATATGTGTCCATACGGATTTTCCTGAAAATAGAGCTGCTTCTCTTGGTGTGCTCACTGGGTATCAAATTAAATCTCCTCCTATTACCTACCTCGGTTGCCCGCTCATGACTGGTAGACGTAATTCAGCAATGTTTGAGGACCTCAAGGACAAAATTCACAGTAGAATTCAGGGTTGGCACAACAAAACTCTCTCCCCTGGAGGTAAACTCACCCTCATCAAATCTGTTCTATCCTCGATTCCGATCTTCTGTCTTGCAGCTAGTAACCCCCCAATGAGTGTTATCACTCAAATCGAAACCATGTTTAGCGAGTTCTTATGGGGTTCTAAAGATGGTGTTCATAAACATGCTTGGATTGGTTGGAATCACATCGCTAGACCACACGAAGAGAGCGGCCTTGGGGTCAGGCAGCTTCGAGACGTCTTTGATGCTTTAATTGTGAAATTATGGTAGAAACTGAGAACTCAGGATCTCCTATGGACACAGTTCATGAAGATGAAATACTTTCCTCGATGTCATCCATCTCAAGCTTTGGCTAATTCTTCCTCATCTCACATATGGCGTCGACTCCTTGCTGGTCGGGACCTCGATGATAGTTTCCATCTAACTGACGAGGACGAGTCTGGACTGTACTGGCTTCCCGACCCTCGCTTCACGGTTTCATCTGCTTGGAAGGCTATTCGTGCTTCCTTCCCGGTAGATAATCGCTTCAAAAATATTTGGAGTTCTTGTATTCCTTAAAAATGGTCTGTGCTACTTTGGCAGATTCTCCTTGATCGGCTCCCTACTGATGACCATGTTCAACGGTTAGGTTATCATTTGGCTTCTAGTTGTCACTGTTGCTCCAGCCCTAAACTCGAGTCTATTCGCCATATTTTCTTTGATGGGGAGCTTGCCACGCATGCTTGGTGTTCTTACAAATCGTTTCTGCGGATTCGGGGTCGAGCTTCTAGTTTGGATGAGTGTTTCTCTCTTTGGTGGAGGCGGAACAACCTTCACTACAAACAAATTACTGTTGGCGCTATCTGCTGGGTTCTATGGAAGAACCGGAACAAGTGGAGATATGAACAATATAAATATGACGGGGGGCAGATCCTACACGAGATCCAGAGACAAATTGCCAAAGCCACTATTGCCTGCTCGCATGGGAAGAAGAGAGGCTGATCTCTTGTTAAGCTTCCATGAATTTTTGTAATCTTCCTTTATCTATCAATAAAGACTTGGCGGTTCAAAAAAAAAATATATATATATATATATATATATAAATAAATAAATATATATATATATATATATATATATATATCTTTTAAGAAAACTCGCGAGCAGCAGCAGAAGCGGCAGAATTCCTCCAACTCTGCATCATCAGCTGAAGCTCGAAAGGGATCTCTACAATGGCGTACGTTGCGATGAAGCCGGCGAAGCAGGGGCTGGAGGATTCCCAGGAGCAGCTCCACCACATTCGCATCACTCTCTCCTCCAAAAATATCAAGAATCTCGAGAAAGTTTGTGCGGATTTGGTGAGGGGAGGGAAGGACAAGAACCTGACGGTGAAGGGACCGGTGAGGATGCCGACGAAGGTCCTCCACATCACTACCAGGAAGTCTCCTTGCGGAGAAGGAACCAATACGTGGGATCGTTTCGAGCTTCGAGTCCACAAGAGGGTCATCAATCTTACCAGCTCACCTGAGGTGGTGAAACAGATTACATCCATCACCATTGAGCCTGGCGTTGAGGTGGAGGTGACTATTGCGGACCCATGATTCGACCTTCCCCAGTTCCAGATTTTCGTACTGTACGGCTTTCTCGTCCTAGTTATGGCCCTTCTTAGCATATTGTTTTGTTAATGTTGGATTTCTCTCTTTGTTATTCAAAGTTTAGAACCTCGAAGTTGCTGCAAGGACAAAATAGGGTTTTTCCCTTTTGAGGCAAAATTTTTTGTTATGTTCTTTTGAGACCCTTACTTTTGGAAGGAAAACATGTGAGAGGCTCTCTATTACTGTTCTACTATTTGTAACTATCTAATTTGGAGGCTTCTATTCATTATTGCAAAAATATATATATATATATATATATATATATATATATATATATATATATATATATATATTTTATATATATATATATATATATATATATATATATATATATAGACTTATATATATAGTATAGCTATAATTATATATAAAGATGTTAGAGTCTATATATATATATATATATATATATATATATATATATATATATATATATATATATATATATATATATATATATATATGGTATTTTATAAAAAAAAGAGAAAAAATATATGGTATTTTATATATACTTAATATCAATATATGTTATAGGTCATAGGCTTATGCATGGGTATTGGTATATTAGTATGTGAGCCTATATATACATGGTACTTGATGTTGTATGTTGTACCTTAGTATCCTAGTCTACTTGTGATAGGCTATAGCTTTACCTATAAATGATCCAAATAGACCCATATGACATTGTAGACTATAGTTTGACTAAACCTTAGACACTTGACCTAGTTTGACTAGAAGGTTGATGAGAGTTGACCAAGAGTTGACTTTAACCTAGAATGGCCTAGAATTATGTAGAATGCATTGTAAACTTCACTTTTGAATATATTGTAACCTGTGTTGCTCTAAATAAGACTCAGTTACTCTGGTTCGGACATCTGTTCTTACCAGTCATTCAGGATATCAGGCGAGTACATTCTCTGATCATTTTTTACTTGCTAGGACTTATATTTTTGCTATAGACTACTTTACTTGATGTTGTCACGTTGTTATCACGGATTGGTACTATATGGGTCCTTTCATGAGATGTTATCCCCCTCGGGTGCATCGGGTACTCATGTCATATGCTTTTCACGAACATTATGTACTCCTTGTACTCTCATTATTTATGTACACTCATGTGCTCTCATGTAGTCTCATGTTCACATGAGCTTCATGTATAAAATTTCATGTGTAATAACGTAACTTGACTAGATCCTTGTGTATTGATTGGGGTAGGAGGGAGTAGAAGTGGTTATGTGATCAATTCTAAAGTAGGTATTCATGTGCAACTCTATAGCGTATTCATGTGCAAATTCAAGCCGTTTACATAACCATCTTGTGCCTAAATCACTTAGTCACTTACATTTCTTACTTTCCATATATATATTTTAGTTTTTAGATATATCTCTTACTCTTCATGTACATTTCTTACAGCGTTTCATGTATCTTATTATATTGCTTGTTTTATATTTTATGCCATGATATGAACTGTTTGAGAGATATGTGCTCGTTCCTGTCCTGACTGGACCTCTTGAAAATATTACGGAGGATGAGGAGGAGTTCTGCCCTACCTATTACGGAGTCGGCTTAGACGACACATGTGACCTGGACCCTCAGTAGGATCCAGCTTGCGTTGGGGATGTTACCATTTTGCCTAGACTAGACTGTTAGGTTTTACGTTATGTTATTTGAGTTGGACTTCTGAGTTGTATTATTTTGAGATTGTGGGATTTGTGTTGTTAGACACTTAGATTTATTTCCTTCTATTTGTATCTTCTTTTGAGATTTTATATCTATCATATCGTGTTATTTTCATCTTAGAATTGTGATTGAGTTGTACCTTCTATATTGTCCTCCGATTGGAGAGTATATCTTGTACAGGTATATTTATATTATTTTAGATATATGTGACCTAGGACAGTGTTCTACCACCGACACTGCGGCGTAGGCTGGACGTACCCACTTCTCATACCCTTACACTGGGTGCGGGTCGTGACACCAGCAGAGTTGTCATTTTGTTTGCCATGAACAAAAAGTTGAAAACTTTTTGTATTGATTCAAACAAAAAAAGTACAAGAGAAGTCACAAACATAAAATATAATTATAAATGATTCTGGAAAAATATGACAATGGAAATCGACCACTGTAGTGGTTCCTGTATCCCGTTGACGATCTTACGACGAGAAAAGATTGCTCTGACTCTCTGAATATCTCTCTATAGATAATTCGGGATGGAGATTGGCGGTTGAAATGAAGGATGACTCATTCTATTTATAGGTGAGTGGAATAAACCATCCATGCGCAAATATGCTATGTGTGCGTGGGTTTTTGGCGCGCAAGAGTGCTGTGCGCATAAAATTTAAACTGAATCTGTTGTGACTACACTGTTGGGCTGCGGATGAGCTGACACGTGGCACTTATTGATATTCATTTTTTATTGAGATCCTGGGTGGCCGGCACCCGTTCATGAGCAGGACTGAGTCAATGACATGTTGTGCGTGTACATTGCTCAAAGATCTCATTCTGTTGTAACTAAATGATTTGGCTGCACCAGAGAGGCGATGTGCTTTTAGCTCCTGAAAAATGCATTTGTTTCTTTTGCCAGCCACGTGGCATCTATCTGTAAGTTTTGCGCCTTTGGGTGTTATGGAAGATGTGCTCTTCGAACGCTGCACTTTCGGGCATTGCGCTCTTGACTAGTTGCTCTCTTAATAGTCACATTACTCATAAAACCTTCGAATGATGAGGATTATGACAACTTGATATCTGACATATGACAGTTGTTTCCTGACACATTTGTCAGTGCATCATAAATGATAAAATGACAGTTTTGAAGATTCGACTTGATGTGACCTACTACACTTTTTAGCAATGTGCGTTTGGGCGCTGCGCTCTGGATACTGCACTTTAGCCCCTTTTAGCGCATGGTTCTTTTAATTTTTCCATGCTTCTACAGTCCTAAAACAGATCTAGATGGTAGAACAATCAGAAACAAAGACTTCAGTGCAAAGAAGTTTGCTCTATGTTCTGTGTAACGATCAGAAACAGACTTCAATGCAAACAAGTTTGCTCACAGTTCTGAGTAACGATCAAAATAGAGATTTTAGTGCAAACAAGTTTGCTCTCTTTCTTATTATTAAAGACTTTGTATACTTCAGTGCAAACAAGTTTTCTCTCCAGAAGAACCTGTAGCCAACGATCAAAAACAGAGACTTCAGTGCAAAATAGTTTGCACTTTATTCTGAGTAATGATCAAAAGTAGATACTTTAGTACAAACAAATTTGTTCTCTATTCTGATTATTAAGGACTTCAGTGCAAAAAAGTTTTGTAACGCACCAGCCCCAAAATATTTAGGGCTGAGTACGTAGACATGCCAGCTGCATACATACGAAGTATACTCCAATATATGGACATCTCATATGTATACATAAGCTGTAAAATGTAGTAAACCAAGAGTAATCTAATTTCATCCATAAATAAAATAATAAAAGATATCATAGAATCAACTATGAAATGTTTTTGTATAATATGTTGGGCGGAAACAAATCTACTACCAACAAGTAAGGAAAAAAATACATGGAAAATGAAATGAGCTTGGCGAGCGAAGCGAAGACGATCCAAGTACAATCATCCTCGAAGAAATAGAGATGATCACGGCCACGGCTAGAACACCTGCGAAAGACAAGAGCACACACCTGAAGAGATAACTAGGTCCTCAGAGGGACGTAACAAGATACACAATATCATGCCATATAAACTGAATAAATACTGCTCAATAATAAGTCAATCGGATCATAACATGGTCCAACACTCCTCCCTTGAATTAGAGTACCATCTCCCCAACCAAATAAGGACAGGAGATGGCACACTAACCCACGATGAAGTACCTTTCCAAGTCACGAATCCAATATGATATCCGGACCACAACAAGGTTCAATACCTTCTCATCGGAGCAGTGAGCCACACCTATAACAAAACAAGGACAAGATATGGCAAACTAGTCCGCGATAAGTTATTGTTCCAAGCCACGATCAGATACAAGTACCCAATCCAAGAGTACTCATACCTAACGGATAAGGATGCCTAACCAGTCTAAGTAAAATGCAGTTTAAGAACAACCTTCTACGCATAGGCACTCTGGCTACAAGGATTAGGCATCATCAATCCTCGGGAATCAGGTGCCTACGTCCATAACGCTGCTATGAGCGTCAGAGGGCATCAGTATAATTGGTTCGTCCATAACGTTTCGTAAACGTCAGAGGGCATCAATGGTCCTGTGTCTCCGATGGAGCTCACAGGTCTAATAAGGGAAGTCCAAAGGTGTCCCATATGTCATGGAACTATTCTTCCCGTCCTATGTCTACTATGTTGTATCCACAACACATAATCCCTATTAACCGCTAAGTCAAACTAAACATGCGATACTATTAGCGGTTAATCCTATCGCACGGCTTATACGTACTGGTGGCCAGCCAGTCATGCATTTCCTAGTTCTATATACGACTCACAACAACATGGTATAAATGTGTCAAGGCCTATGTATGCAACACATAAAGGGTGGTCCCTTAAATCTAAGTTCAATGCGTTCGAAAATAATACATAGTAGGAAATAGAACTAAACAGTGTAATTCTATCAAGTTATGCCATGTATCACAATTTAGTTTGCCGAAAGTAAATAATAAGTAAATGCATGAAATGTGAGCTAAAATAAATAGACAGCTAATGGCAAGGTATCTTGTCTGAGGGTGGTCCGAGAAGTAGCAAAATCCAACAGTCAGAATCGTCAGCAAGAAAGTCAAAATCCACAAAGAGCTCCGGATGCTAAAACAAACATCATGAACATGTTAGGTATAAAAGATATGTCTAGGAAACACCTGTCCAAAATTCTAATTCTAGAACATGGGCAAAATCGTAATTTCGGGTCAAAATGATGTCAGTCGTTGACCCATTTTGCACCGAGAAGCGTGACAGTACTTACGGTCTCTAAAGTCATCAAACTACATGTCTACGGGTTTGGTTTGAGGAGACAAACCCAACCGTATGTCCAAAGTTAGATTTGGACGGGTCGTACATAATTTCGTCCATTGGATCGGGTCGCAGGCCAGCCAAATAGGCGTTCCGATCGACCTTCTCATAATCAAACCAAACTTGGCATACAGGATCAGAAAAATGATACGGTCCTATTGGCGCATGTTTCATCTGGATACGAAGAATGTGCACAAAGTTATGGGCTAGTTTACAAAGTGTCGATACGAGGGTATCTTGACAGATTCGTACTGATTTCGTCGCGCACGTACGACGAAATCGAGGTCCGTCAGTTCCCACACGTCGCAACATCCATACGCGCCTTTTGGTGCATATAGTGTACGACCATGTCGACCGGTTTTTTGTGGCGAACGTCATATCGGTGTGTTTTTTCCAAAATTCTATCAGTTTTAAAAATAGTTTTTTATTGATTTTTAAAATCGAATAACTTGAGATTTATTACCTAATAAAAAATTTCGATTGAAGGGTTATGTTCCTGGTTATATAGTCTACAATATTGTTCAGAATGTTTCGAAAACACTATATTGGATTAATCACAGTTAGGCATCGAACATGGGTGTTTGGGCTATGGAAAAACTGTCAAGAAAATAATTTTTTGGGCTTTTTCGAGTCGATGTATCGACTCGCTGGGTTGACACCATGGGGTATTGCCAGGGGTTCATCTAGAAGGTCATATGGGTTATCTATGGCAACTCGCAGAATCGAAAGACAGTAAGTATGCTCGAAGAATTCAGTTAGAGACAAGGTGTACCTCGCTGGAGTCGAAACAGAGTGATCCCTCTGTTTCACTGTCGCGTGGGGTACCGACGGTTCTGCGACGATCAACGGCACTACGCAGGCCACTGGGTATGCTCGCCAGGGGCCAAGGGAGGTCGGCAAAGCCCTCAGAGTTGATTTTGAGGAAATTTTTGTAGGTTTTTAAATCTCCAAAGATTTCCAAGCACAGGCCATATAAGGTTTTTATACGCGAGGCTCCCATTGATTTCGATCAAAATTCATACGAATTTAACAAAAAAATTTTGATGAGATACATTCTTATCTACTAGAGGTTGGGTAAAGATTTGAATTGAGTTAAAGATTTGGATAGATATCAAACCTTATCGCTCTTGTTTTGGTTCGCTGAAGGAGCTGAAGGGGGTCGGGATGGAGCTAGTACTATTCCCTTCGGGGAACAGTACGCTGGTTCCTTGCTTTTATATATATATATATATATATATATATATATATATATTAAAAATATATATATATATATATATATATATATTTTTAATATATATATATATATATATATATATATATATATATACCTAATCCATTTGTATTTACATTAAAAAGCCAATACATATACACCCTAAATTCTTTAATACATTTTTATAAAATCCTTTTATAAAAAAGAAGAAGAATTTATTTGTAAAAAAAATCCATATTTATGTAAAAATATTTAGTATTTAAAAACTCATGTAATTATATGGTAAAATCTATAACTAAAGCCTAATAAAAGTTTTCTTTCTACAAAGAGAATTCTTCTTCTTCTTTTTTACCAATGTTTTCTATATATAAAATCCCTATAGAAAAAAGTTTAAATAAACAATTATCTATTTTCTCTATGATATTATAAAAATATGATCTTATTTTATACTACAATATATTTAGGCAGATATTAGAAATCAGTGTACTAATACTTTTATATATTTTTTTCCTTATATAGAAACATATTTAAAATATTTTAACTCGTATATAATAAAACACATTTTTTTTTCTTTTTTCTACTACATATACTTTAATCTATCTAATGGGAAAAAGCCAAACATCTAGGCTAAATATAGAAATTTATTATTTATGCAAAATAAGATAAATAACACCTTTGAAAATTTTTGGGGTTTTACATCCTACCCGACTTATAAAAATTTTGTCCTCGAAATTAAAATAAAACTTAGTATATAAAAATAATGTGGCTAAATACAAAGAAAGAGTAGGTACATCAATCTTACTCGATTTTGAAAAGTTGAGGAGGTAGTCGCATAAGAAATCCAACGGACACCATATTCAACAAGATAGGGTATTCTTAATCTGCACGGAGCATGGTTGTTTAGTTCATTTGAGGGAATGGTTGGATATTGCATGGTTAAACATCAAATGGGATGAAAAGGGATATTCAGGGTTATTTTTAAGGAAACTGTGTTATACTTGTGGTGCAATTGAAATGAAGCACAAAATGGTTTGTATGGAGAACATGTGTGTCATGAGTATAGAGTGGCTCGTCTAGTTCATAAGGGTGAAATTGGTTGGAAAGAAATAGCTAGTATTGTGCTCCAAATATCAAAGTCATGCTAGAGGTATCAAGGTGATATGGATAAAAATAACGTTATAAACCAATGATTTATTAGATTTGTTAGAACCAATCTTTAATTAATTTAAGTCTTGAATTTTTAATCTATATTAGCTGGACAAGATCCCTAGGATCAGTCTGAACCATTACTAGTAGGTGAGGGCAATATATAATAGGTTTCAATTCAGGTGTTTGGGCTAATTGCCACTCGTGTTGGTTACTAGATTCCGTAATCCCAAAATGCGCCTTTCGTGACTTTTGTGTATAAGTAGCACACGAAAACTCAATTGAGTGGCACACTAGTGGCATGTGTGTAGTGGGCTTCGAGTAGATCACAACCATATATTGGGTCAAAAATATTTGAGTCAAGGTTGGATTTGTAATTATAGTTGAAAAGGACAATGGTATTATGGGAGGGGTTATAGCTGGCCTTTTTGACCTGAAAGTCGTATCATAAAAATAGAGTACAAGGAGACGTATTTTCGTGGGACATGATATGTCTAGATGAAGGTGGACTCGTCTAGGTCTTGTATATAAAATTTGTTGAAAGGTGACAGCTGGTCTCGTGCTCTCAATATCAAAGTCACGGTCAAGGACACCAAGTGATATAATAGGAAGTGGGTGTTCAAGAGGTACTAATAGAAACCACTTATTCTAATCAATTGATAATTCTAGAAATTTCTAAAATTTTGAAGGGCTCCCCAATCTATACTTCACAGGACTAAGACACGGATTCAGGGTTAATGAAGTTAGAAATTTTTTAAAGTCGTGATATAGCACCTCGACTCTTGATTATTAGAGAATGCAAGATGATGTATAGATATTTGATACGGTAGATGTGAATCAAGTTTGGAGTTAGTTCTCCGATTCAAATAGATGGAAATGATCGTATATATAGAATTCAGAGCCATAGAAGAATACTTCATGTCTACGAGCTTTTGTTTTTCGAAATAGATGACGAAAAATAATAAGAGTTCGAGGAAGATAGGAACAATTTGTAAATATGGTTTTCAAAGGCGATTGAATAGCTCAAGAGGGAGTTGCCAAGGCAGTCATGGATGAGACTCTAGAGGGAAAGTTTAACTATGTCTCCATCCACGTAGAATAATATATGAAAAGCGAACCAAAGTGCACTAGGTTGATCAGACTATCATGCATCGGTTCTGATTAGACAATATGGTAGTGGACATGCCCAGATAATATGTCTTGAACAAACTCAATAAATGGATGAGCTTGCAAAGCTAGGCTATAATAGCAGCATAGTCAAGGTATTCAAAAATATAAGTACGTGAGATAATGATGAAAGAAAAAGGTAAATAGTTCAAGTTCTTTATTAATCTAAATTCATCCAGTGTTTGTCATTATACAGTCATTCCTACTGTCTTCTTGTCTAAGGCTTTGGTCAATCAAATGAGCTATGGTCCTTTAAGGATTTATAGTCTAAGTAATCCAAGTGGTACCCTATACAATGGGTTATAAGAACGAAGGAAATACTAGGTCGTAAGGCACTCTACCTAACTTATAAGAATTAAATTAAGGGTGTAATTGAACCCATGAGGCCTAATAGTCATTTAAGCACGAAGGAAAGATAAGAACTACAATAGAAGGGATCAAGCAAGATGCAATCAATGAGTCAATAAGAGTTCAAGAATGGAATCGAGGGAGGCGGTCAAGTATGTGGATGAGATCCTAAACTCTAATCCTATATGCAGGCTTTCTTGGTACGGTAAACTAACCAAACAATTTATCTTGACCTGTATGGGCCACCACAAAAACATGTAACCCCCTAGTCCCAAAATATGAGGAGTAAGTACGTAGATATGTCAGCTGCATACATATGAAGTATACTCTAATATATGGACACCACATATGTATACATAAGATGTTAAATGCAGTAAACTAAGACTAATGTAATTTTAGCCACAAAATAAAAAATAAAAGATATCATATAATCAACTATGAAATATTTTTGTACAATATGTTGAGCGGAGACAAATCAACTACCGACAAGTAAGGAACGAAATACATGGAAAATGAAATGAGTTTGGCGAGCGAAGTAAAGACGATCCAAGTGCAATCATCCTCGAAGAAATAGAGATGATTACGGCCACGACTAGAACACCTGTGAACGACAAGAGCACGCACCTAGAGAGATAACCAGGTCCTCAGAGGGGCGTAACAAGGTAAACAATATCATGCCATATAAACTGAATAAGTACTGCTCAATAATAAGTCAATCGGATCATAACATGGTCCAACACTCCATCCTTGAATTAGTGTACTATCCCCCCAACCAAACAAGGACAAAAGATGGCACACTAACCCACGATGAAGTACCTTTCCAAGTTACGAATCCAATATGGTATCCGGACCACAACAAGGTTCAATACCTTCTCATTGGAGCAGAGAGCCACACCTACAACCAAACGAAGATAATATGTGGCAAACTAGTCTGCGATAAGTTATTGTTCCAAGCCACGGTCAGATAAAAGTACCCAAACCAAGAATACTCATACCTAACGGATAAGGGTGCCTAACCAGTCTAAGTGAAATACAGTTTAAGAACAACATTCTACGCATGGGCACTATGGCTAAAGGGATTAGGCATCGTCCCTCCTCAAGAATCCGGTGCCTACGCCCATATCGATTCTATGACGTCAAAGGGCATCGGTATAATAATTTCGTCCATAACATTCCGCGAACGTCAGAGGGCATCATTGGTCCCACCATATCTCCGGCGGAGCTCACAGGTCTAATAAGGGAAGTGTAAAGGTGGACCATACATCAAGGAACTGTTCTCCCCACTCCATGTCTACTATGTTGTATCCACAACACATAATCCCTATTAGCCGCTAAGTCAAACTAAACATGCGACACTATTAGCGGTTAATCCTATCGTACGGCTTATATGTACTGGTGGCCAGCCAATAACATATTTTCGAGTTCTATATGAGACTCGCAACAACGTGGTATAAATGTGTCAAGGCCTATGTATGTAACACACAAAGGGTGGTCTCTTAAATCTAAGTTCAATGTGTAAGAAAATAATATATAGCAGGAAATATAACTAAACAGTAAAATTCTATCAAATTATGCCATGTATCACAGTTTATTTTATAGAAAGTAAATAATAAGTAAATGTATTAAATATGAGCTAAGATAAATAGATAGCTAATGGCAAAGTATCTTGCCTTAGGGTGGTGCGAGAAGTAGCAAAATCCAACAGTTAGAATCGTCAACAAGAAAGTCAAAATCCACAAAGAGCTCCGGATGTTCAAACAAACATCATGAACATGTTTGGTATAAAAGATATGTCTAGGAAATTCCTCTCCAAAAGTCCACTTCTGGAACAGGGGCAAAATTGTAATTTTGGGTCAAAACGATGTCCGCCGTTGGACCCGTTTTGCACCGAAAAGCGTGCCCGTACCTACAGTCTCTAAGTCGTCAAACTATATGTCTATGGGATCGATTTGAGGAGACGAACCCAACCGTATGTCCAAAGTTGGATTTCGGCAGGCCGTGCACAATTTTGCCCGTTGGATCGGGTCGCATGCCAGCCAAATAGACGTTTTGATCGACCTTCTCAGAATCGGACCAAACTTGGCATACAGGACCAGAAAAATGATACGGTCCTGTTGGCACAAGTTTTATCTCAATACGACGAACATGCACAAAGTTATGGACTAGTTTGTAAAGTTTCGATACGAGGGTATCTTGACAGATACACACTGATTTCGTCGCGCACGTACGACGAAATCGACTTCCATCAGTTTCCACACGTCGGCAACATCCATATGCGCCGTTTGATGCATGTATTGTACGACCTTGTCGCCCGGTTTGCCGGGGCGCACGCCGTATCGGTGTGTTTTTCCAAAATTCTATGGGTTTTAAACACAGTTTTTATTGACTTTCAAATCGAATAACTTGAGATTTATTACCTAATAAAAAATTCCGATTGAAGGGTTCTATTCCTGGTTATATGTCTACAATGATATTCGGAATGTTTCGAAAACCCTATACTGGATTAATCACAATCAGGCATCGAACATGGGTGTTTGGGCTATGGTAAAACTGTCAAAAAAATAGTTTTTTGGGCTTTTTGAGTCGATGTACCGACTCGCTGGGTTAACACAATAGGGTACAGCCAGGGGGTCGTCTAGAGGGTCATATTGGTTATCTATGGCAACTCGCAGAATCGAAGGACAGTAAGTATGCTCGAAGAATTCGGTTGGAGACAAGGTGTACCTCGCGGGAGTCGAAACAGAGTGATCCCTATGTTTCTCTATCGCGTGGGGTACCGGCCGTTCTGCGGCGATCAACAACACTGCACAGGCCACTAGGTATGCTCGCCAGGGGCCACGGGAGGTCAGCAAAGCCCTCAGTGTTGATCTTAAGGAAATTTTTGTAGGTTTTTAAATCTCCAACGATTTTTTTAGCACAGGCCATATAAGGTTTTTATACGCAAGGCTCCCATTGATTTCGATCGAAGTTCATATGAATTTAACCAAATTTTTTGATGAGATACAATCTTATCTACTAGAGGTTGGGTTAAGATTTGAATTGAGTTGAAGTTTTGGATAGATATCAAATCTTATCGCTCTCGTTTTTGTTCACGGAAGGAGCTGAAGGGGGTCGGGATGGAGCTAGTACTATTCCCTTCGGGAAACAGTACGCTGGTTCCTTGCATTTTTTTACGTATCTATATATACCTAATCCATTTGTATTTACATTAAAAAGCCAATACATATACACCCTAAATTCTTCAATACATTTTTATAAAATCCTTTTTATAAAAGAAGAAGAATTTATTTGTAACAAAATCGATATTTATGTAAAAAATTTAGTATTTAAAAACTCATTTATTTATATGGTAAAATCTATAACTAAAGCGTAATAAAAGTATTTCTTTCTACAAAGATAATTCTTTAGTTTTTTTAACCAATATTTTCTATATATAAAATCCCTATCGAAAAGGTTTAAATAAACACTTATCTATTTTCTCTATGATATTATCAAAATAAGAGCTTGTTTTATACTACAATATATTTTGGCATATGTTAGAAATCAGTGTACTAATACTTTTATATATATGTATATTTTCCTTATATAGAAACATATTTATAATATTTTAACTTGTATATAATAAAACATTTTTTCTTTTTTTCACTACATATACTTTCATCTATCTACTTGGAAAAAGCCAAACATCTTGGCTAAATATAGAAATTTATTATTTAAGCAAAATAAGATAAAATAACACCTTTGAAAATTTTTGGCGTTCTACAAGTTTGCTCTCTAGAAGAACTTGCAGCCAACCAAGAAGAAAAAACATCGTTGCTTAAAGCATGATTCATCTTTATACGATCCGTTTTTAGGAACCAGGAAGTTCTCGAAGAACCTCTGGAACGCTCGCTAGTCAAGTTTTTGTGACTCAAGGGGCTCCATTTACTTTCTTATTTTTGGGCCCCTTTCAAAGGAGACCGGGGGCTCTATATATAGAGTAGAATGAGACTTCTCTTCTTCTCCTATCTGATGTGGAACTAAAACCAATACTCTCAAAAATAGAGTTTGATGTTTTAAATCATCCCGCAATCATTGTAATCGTGTGCCAGTCCACACCTACCCCCTCATACGTGCACATGCATGCACGAAGTATCCTTGAGCTCGTGTCCGAGTCCAAACAATAAAAAGAAACAACTTTTTCATGCTTCTACATCCGAGTCATGGATGAGATTTGAGCAGGACATGGGTGGGGAAGACTATTAGTAAACGTATGGGACAGACAATACACACCAGTCTTAGTGTGTCATGTTATAGGCTATACTAGTGGATATATCCGGCAGCAGCTACGGACTAGTATCCGGTACGGTCGGGGAAGTATGCTATATATATTTCAGCATTGGTTTACACAAATGCTACTCTATTACCTACCCATGTCACGAACCGCACCCACTGTGAGGGTACGAGTACGTAATAGCGCCCATCCTATGCCGCAGTGTCGGCGGTAGAACGTTGTTCTAGGTCACTATCTAAACAATAACTCATTCAATTATATAATGTACTTGTCAAAATCTCAACTCCGAACGGAGGACAATTATAGATATAATAAAATCCCAATCACAGTCTAAGCATGATATGATAACACAGAAGTTTATAACTAAGACTAAATAACAACAACAAAACCAACTACTAAATAATAATAATCTCAACCATGTTTTCCATAAATAAATTCCTTTATTTATTGTGTATCTGGGAAAATTACAACTGTGGGAATCTGATCTAGAAGACGATCACTTTATCCCTTGGACTATGCGAAGAAGAAAAGCTCTCAAAATTTTGACAGTAGATAACTATGTATCTGTACAATGAATGAGAAAAAGAACTCTATTTATAGAGTCAAAATAATAACTGAAAAGATAACTGTCTTCACAGCCTGTACTTAGTTGAAAATCACGCAGGATTTAACATACGCAAGGTTGTGAGCAGTTACTGGACGTAGCCTGTAACTGTTGGACACATGGCGATCATGCATGAGTCGTGTGCAAGTTACAGGACACGTAGGCGAGAGATCAGTGGCATGGCTGCCACGTACTCCAATTTGATGAAATCTACGCAGACTTGTTGAAGACAAAATCTACGCAGACTCGGGGCAGAAAGCTTCAAAATCCACGCAAACTTGGGGCAAGAAGCTTCAGGATCCACGCAGACTCGAGGCAAAAGCTTCAAAATCCATGCAAGCTTGAGGAAGAAAACTTCAAATCCACGCAAAGTTGAGATGAAGATCTCACAATACACGCAGACTTGAGGAAGAAAACTTCAGAATCCACGCAAACTTGAGATGAAGATCTCACAATACACGCAGACTTGAGATAAGACTGCCAGCTGTCTTGATTCAGCGTGCCTCGACTGACACAAAATCTCTGACAGTGATTGCTTTTGTCAGTCGTATTAAATGACAAGAAGCTCTTTTGGTACGCCAACTTGACGAAGGTTGAGTCTTGCTGAAGAAGATTTCGAAAATCACGCAATAGACGGCTGTGATCTCTCGAATTCTGTGCATACGTGGCATACGAAGAGACATTCTTCGACTGTTGTGCTGTCAGTAATTACCCTCTGACAAATGATGAGTTGTCTCCTCAGCGTGATTTGTAAATATTGTCCTGATCAACTGAGCGTGACTTTTGACTCTGTCCTGATCATCTCAGCGTGACTGTCATTTTTAAAGGCCTACAAGACCCCCTTCAAAGTTTTCGAAAATTGAAAAGACTTCAAAATTTTGAAATACTTTGAAAAATAAGATGATAAAATGAAATCAGTCATGCTGAGATGACTTCAAATTTTTCGGAAGTCGAAAAGACTTCGAAGTTCTTTGAAAATATCCAAACGAACTTATTAAATGTCATAATGACTCTTCGTTCTCCGAGACTGATTGCATCCAATTTATGGTGGAATATGAACCGCCGGCGAGCTCTGTTATATAACAGGGAGAATTCATTTTTAATCTTCATCTTACGTCAACATGACATCAAAAGAAGAAGCTGAAGAAGAAGCACGCAAATTGGGTTTTTGTTCCCATGGTGATCCCACTTTTGAGGGTAAGGAACCGGAGCCCCTAGTCTTCGAGTTCAAAGACGATCCCATGCATTTAGTCAAGAATTTCTTGAGCTATTTTGGTCTGGATGGCTCGTCTTCTTCTGACGGAGCAGCCTTGCAGAGCAGCGTGAAATGTTGAAGGCTCTGTTACACCGCATGGGGGTTAAGAGCGTAGAAGAACTTGGCACTAAGCTCAGCCGCTCTGCTAAATAGAGCGTGTCTTTTATACTTTTGTCTTCTTTGAAAATGTTGCACTTCTTCTTTTGTCTTTTGTAAGGCCATCAGTGTCTGTCTTGAAGAATGTAGTACAACTTTTGTGTTTGAACAGCGTGCATTAATGAAGAATGTTAATTAGCACTCTTTGACTGTTTCCAATGTTGCGTTGTCTTCCAAAGTACACGTGACACTCATTTTATGGTTTACGAGCGCTATTTACGCTGATCTTTTCCAAGAATAGGCTTGTACTTTGTCCTTTAAATAGATAGATGAGTTTCACAGATACTCATCTCCCATTCTTCTTCTTCTCTGATAATGAAATTTTTGTGAGATTTCATTCTCAAACAAGAAAGCAACGATTTCTGTGCACTGTATCAAACATGGGTTTGCCAATTCTTAGCACCAAACTTGAAGGTAAGTCCAACGTAGTACGCGTACTATGTATTTTTGTCTCTGACTGAACAGGATATGCCTGACTAGCCAGTGCGTGCCAAATGACATTTCTGTTGATTAATTCTCTTTTTCCTTGCTGTTCTCTGCAGAAGCTCGGCTGAAAACTTTCATTAGAACTGGCATTGGCGATTTGGATGCTGTGGGGAGCGTTCTTTGACACCAACATCAGGGAGCTCATGCTTTTGACGCGCAAATCAGACAACTCAGAACTCTTCGTGGGATAAAAGGGTCTTCCTCAGATGGTAGGAAGAGTCTTTATACACGAGAGTTGGATGGTGGAGTCAGCTCTACCCCGAAAATCGGGTAGTAGAGTTCCTTTCAAGGCAGAACTAGGAATTGTATCCCAATGTGGAATACATTCCTATCTTCCTTGAGAGGTTACCCCAAATCCACCAATTGTATTGGCAGTACCACGACTTCGGGCTGCCATACTCTGTGGTTCTCCTCTCGTCTGAGAGAGAAGACCAGAGTTTGATTTCTGCTGATCTGGTCGTGACTGGGACCCAGACAATCAGGAATTGCCACCAACAACGAACCTGACGGAGAAGGTTCGACGAAGAAGATCCAAAGAAGATAGATCTCTATTAGGTTATTGTTGTGGTGTAGAATGAAAATCCAAGATTGTAATAGATTTCCATTATGATTTGTAAGAAAGTCTAAGAAAATGTAATAGACTTTTTATGGTGAAATGAGAATGGAAATGATAATTCTTCTATGCTCAATAATTTGTATTTGTGGATGAATTGTGAACATGATAGATAATAAAATCTTCTTTTCTATTTTAGAGTATAAGATATTATCAGAGGTATTATGGACGTGATAATACGTTGAACTGAAAAGAAAATAGATTGATTTCTATGCAGAGGTCAAAAATGACAAATGAGTAAATAGATTCGGAATTATTCAGAGGTTATGAAAACATGATAAATAACGAATCCCCAAATAAATTGATAGAAGATTATGAACGGACGAACGTAATAAATGAACGGATGAACCGTCAAGTATTAATGAATGTGTGAATCGTCGGATGAATGTGAGAAATGAACGGATGAACCGTCAAGCATTAATGAATATGTGAATCGTCGGATGAATATGAGGGTTCACTATTTGAGGAACTTCTGCCTATAAATATAGCAGAAATCTGACAAGAACGAACACTTCTACTTTCAAACAAAAAAAATGTCGTCTGAAGAAGCATCCAAGAAAGTTGGAATTGCCATGAAGATTCAGAAAGGCACTGGAGAACGCCCTGCTGATCCAATTCAATTGAAGAAGGCGGTAGCAGGCGAAGGTTCGTAAGTACCCAAGCCACCAAGGGATATTCTGGACTTCCTGCTCGAACCAGGAAAGACTGAAGAAGAAGAAGCCATGAGAATGGCCGCTTGTAAGTTCCTCGTGGGTTCCAGCAAAGAGGTTCTCAGTTCTTTTGCTGATTGCGTCTTCGAGAAGGACGGCAGTGGCCCACGTCCAAATGTAGAAAAGGATGATAGTGATTTCCTTAATATCATGTATCATCATTTATGATTAAAATAAAATAAAAATTTTATTTCTAAACATGAAACTGTCTGATGATTACAAGCATTTACATTTATACATAGTACTTCTTAAGAATTTGCCATTAATAGGCATCAAAACTTTTCGACCATCCAATTCTGAGAGTTGATAAGCTCCATTTGAGAAAACTTTGCTCACAATATAGGGTCCTTCCCACTTTGCGTCAAATTTGCCCTTGCTCATATGAGTCATAGTCATAGGACGTCTGACTGTTAGAACAAGTTCTCCCTTTTGATACGATCGAACTCTGACTTTCTTATTAAAAGCTCTTGCGATTCTAGCTTGATAGAATTCAATATTCTGTTGAGCAGATAATCGCTTTTCATCCAGAGCTTCTAATTCTTGAAGTCGAAGACGATCATTATTTTCTGCAGTGAGTTCATTAGCGATTGCTATCCTTAAAGAAGGAATTTGAATCTCTAATGGAAGAACAGCTTCGCAACCATACACCAGAGAGAAGGGTGTACTTTTAGTAGCATTACGAACTGTAGTGCGATAAGCCCACAAACATTCACCGAGCTTCTCACTCCAATTACGTTTGTTGATAGAGACAAACTTCTTTAGAGTTTGATGATAGTCTTGTTGAAAGCTTCCGCTAATCCGTTAGCTGCCGGATTATATGCAGTAGAAGCCACATTGTTGATCCGATGATCATCACAGAATCGAGTAAACTTCTGACTGACGAACTGTGGTCCGTTATCATGAATAATGCGTCGAGGAACACCAAATCTGTAGATGACATGATGCTTAATAAAGCTGATGACATTAGACGTCTTAACTTCAGATAAAGGAATAGCTTCGGCCCATTTGGAGAAGTAATCGGTTATTGCGAGAATAAACCGATGACCCTTGGATGACGGCGGATTGATCGGGCCGATAATATCCATGCCCCAAGCTTCGAAGGGCCATGATGCTGCCGTCGGATGTAGAAATTCTGAGGGTTGATGAATAAAATCCGCATGGATTTGACAAGCTTTATACTTCTTTGCATATTCGATGGCGTCTGATACCATAGTGGGCCAATAATAACCCATACGTCGAATACGGTGTTGAAGTTTTGGTCCAGGCTGATGTGCTCCACAAATTCCATCATGTGCTTCGCGAATGATTTGTTGAGCCTCATCACCGGCAACACATCGAAGAAGTAAACCATCATAAGCTCGACGATATAAGGTCTTTGCTGTATGATTATAATAGAATCGGAGTGATCGTCGTCTGATAGATGCTGCCTCACTCGGATCATCCGGAAGAATATGATACAATACGAAATCTAAGAAAGGAAGTCTCCAATCCGTATCTATATTTGATTCTCGGCTGAGTTACTGAAGATGAATTCTATGCTGGAATCAGATGAAGATGATAAATTTACGACTAAATCCAAATCCTCTTGTTGTGTTGACGTCATGAGATTGATTCTTCAATGTCAATTGGAAGCCCTAGAGTTAGGTTATTTTCCAGATGAAATAATTCTCGATTGCGAACAATAATCATTTGTTGCCGTCTAATCGGAATAGCTAACACCGTCGCAAGATTAGCTAGAGCATCAGCTTCCGTATTACATGCTCGCCTAACATGTTCAATAAAGAATTCTTCAAACGAAGAAGCTATAGATATAGCTGATCTATGATAAGGAACCAGATCTTGATGGCAAACTTCATAAGTCCCCCTTATCTGATTGACAATGAGTTTAGAGTCTCCATACGCCTCCAAATGTTGAATATTCAGATGTTTAGCGAGTTGAAGACCAATAAGCAATGCATTATATTCAGCTACGTTGTTTGAACACGGCTGGTCGAGAGAATAAGCTCTTTGGATAGCAAGACCTTCTGGCGATACAAGAACAATTCCAACTCCAGCGACAATATCACCATTAGGACCTATCCTTGAAGCTCCATCAAGAATAGACGCCAAGTAGGATCTTCTTCAGCAATTTGGTTGAATCTAGGACTTTATCTGGAATTTTATCATAGAGTTTTGAATCTTCTGGAATTGAATGAGCAGCTAGAAAATCAGCTAAGCTTGTCCTTTGACTGACTTCTGAGGAATATAATGCATGTCATACTGAGCAAGTAGGATTCCCCAGTTAGCTAATCAAATTCAAAACACTGGGTTTCTTATCATGATCCGTATAGGATTGATCCTGGAGATGACATGAATAGTCTGGACAATGATATAATGTCGTGTCTTTTGAACAGCGAACATCAAGGCTAGACATTCTTTTTCGACCGGTGAATATCGAGGTTCAGTCCGGTCATAGTACGACTGAGATAGTAGATGGCTTGTTCATGACCATTTTGATTCTTTTGAGCGAGTAATGCACCCAATGAATGACTCATTGCTCGAGTATAGGAGAAATAGAATTCTGAAACGGGAGATACCAATACTGGAGGGCTCATCAGATATTGTTTTATATCATCGAATGCTTTCTGACATTCATCATTCAACAAAAGAAACACCTTTCTTCATAAGTTTATGAATGGTCTGCAGCGTCCTGATAAATTAGAGATGAATCTCCTGATATAAGCGATCCTTCCTTGAAATCCTCGTAGCTCTTTTAAGGTGCGTGGAGGACGCATCTCTTGGATGGCTTTGATCTTCTCGGGATCACGTGTATACCTTTAGAGGTAATGACGAAGCCGAGAAATTTACCACTAGAGACGCCTAAGAAGGACTTAGTAGGGTTCATCTTTAATTGATGCTTACGTATTAGATCAAATATAGTCTTCAAATCTTGGATATGATCCTCCTTTTGTCGACTTTTGACTGCAATATCATCAACATAGCATTCGACTATTTTCCGTAAATGTTCACGGAATATAGTGCTTATAGCTCATTGATAAGTTGCTCCTGCATTCTTGAGACCGAATGGCATAACTGTATAACAGTATGTACCGATCGGCGTTCTGAAAGAAGTGTGCTTTCGTCGTCTGGAAACATTTTAATCTGATTGTACCCAGAATATCCGTCCATGAATGACATCCGTTCAAATCCACAGGTATTATCAATCATGACATCAGTGATTGGTAGAGGGAATTCGTCTTTAGGGTATGCCGCATTGAGATCGCGGAAGTCTATGCATACTCTGATCTTGCCAGTCTTTTAAGGACAGGAACTATGTTAGCCATCCAATCGGGATGTTGTTCCTCTCTAATAAACCCGGAGGTTATGAGTTTATTGACTTCAGCTTCAATTGCATCCATAATGTCTGGACGAAATCGTCGCTGTTGTTGTTTGACCGGTTTAGCATTCGGCAAGATATTGAGCTTGTGAGTTGCAATTTGTGGATCAAGTCCTGGCATATCTTCATAACTCCAAGCGAAGACATCGATGTAGTTACGAATGAGTTTGATCATGTCTTGCTTATCAGTTTCTGAAAGACTTTCACTGATGAATATTGGTTTGGGAGATCCCTCTTCACCAACATCTATTTGAACAAGTTTGTCTTCAGTCGGAGGTTCTTTTTGCTCGAAACGAACTCCCATTGATTATCTAATCTTTGGGCCCATTGTTCTGATTCAGGTGAGATTTCAAACTCTTCTTCGTCTTCATCACTTTCTTCAGAATGGTCAATGGAAACCATATTGGAAGACAGAATGTTGCAGTAGAAATTGTCGATACTTGTATCGGAATCCCAAGAGGTAGTACTGGAAGAATCAGATCTCTTATCTTCGTCAGACTCGGGATCTTCATGGAAAATATTGATAAAAGGAGTAGGAGCAATATAGCCCAATCCGTATTTTGTCCTTCCATATTTTAGAGGAGGAATACGAACAGGCATTTTTCTTCCTTTTCCACTATTGAGGCCAGTTCTGAAGTCATAGCCCATATTTTGATGATGTCTTTAGATTGCTGACTATAGCGACGTAGTTGTAATCTTCCAGTATCATCGTTTTTGTCATCATCTTCTAAATCAGAAGGACTTTGGGGCCCTTTGTAAAAGAGTATTGGAATGTCTCCTGGCTTTCTGCTGGGAACTAGAAAGTATGAAGATTGTACAGGTTCTAGAGATACATCTGTATGAACAGTCTGTACAACTCCTATGGTTATTGTGCTCAAGTCATCTAACAAATGTAAATAACTATGAACATAATTACACACATCAGCGTACTGCAAAGATGGAGACTTTTTATAAATGTAAAAGCAGCAATATTTACATTGGGAGAAGGCTGAGCCTTAGAGATTTTAGCCAAGTCAATGACTAAAGGGGAAGAAGAAGAATGAGAAGAAGCTTTGTTTCGATTAAGATCGATAACAAATGGCTCAGAAGAGGTGAGCTCCCTTGAAGCTTGAGATGGAAGAGTAATCCGCCCTCCAACTGGAATTAGCAGAGTATCCTGTGAAGATACAGGAACTGTAGTACGCCCACTAACAGGAATGATCATTGTATCTTGAGCAGACGACTGAGGCAACGGAGAGATCCGTCCACTCACTGGAATGATGAAAGAACCTTCTCCAGAGGGTTTGGAAGATTGTTGCTGAGTAGTTCGACCTTTAACAGGGATTATTAAAGTCTCACTTTATGAATCCTCTTTCTCCATAGCTTGTATGACCCTTGTATACTCTTCTTTGTACATTCGGGAATCATTGAAATAAGCTTCAACCCCATGGAAGGGATTTATATCAGCAACTTCTTTTTGTACTCTTCCATTGCTATCAATGTACTTAAAACACTGATGAAGAGTAGAAGGCACCACATTATTTTCATGAAGAAAGGGCCTCCAAAGAAGATTATAGGATCCCACGATCTCAATCACATAGAAAGTGACTTTGGATCTGAAATCGCCTATCTGAAGCTTCAGATGAATCTTTTCCAAAGGCTCGCTTCGGCTTTGATTGAATCCTAAGATAGTAGTAACCGTCTTAGAGAGCTTGTGAAGAGGGATTTTTAGTTCATCCAACAGACTCTTTGGCATTATGCTTATAGCAGACCCTGGGTCAATGAGGATACGATCTATCTTCATCGTATCGATATAACCAGTGTAGTAGAGAGGCCGATCATGTCGATTATCCTCCAATAGCATGTCGTCTTGTGTAAAGGTGATATTTGGGATAATCTCCAATACATTGTTGCAATGTAAGCAAGTGGCAGGTTCTGCATCTGGCTTCTTCAATTGTGCAATACAAGAGTCTGCTTGAAGAAGTGCTTCACTTAACGTCTCCCGAGTTTCTTTAGAAAGACGTAGAAGTTCAAAGAGGGACATTCTTGCTGGAGTATTAGCAAGTTGAGCTAGAATGTCGAAGTTATAAGACTTCTGAAGCCCAAGAGGAGGGGACTTCTTGATTGGTTTATCAAACCGAGCCTGTTGTTTGCCTTTCTCAAAAGCCGTAGGCTTGGAAGAAACAGGTTCAACTGGTGTAGTTGAAGGAACAGGTGCAGTAGATGATTCTTCTTCAGGAGGAACATTAGGAGCATCTTTATCAGCTGGAGGGATATCAGGAGTATCCTCAGGATTCTTGGAATAATCCTTTAGATAAGGTTTCCCCGTTCGAGTAGCACCAGCAAGTGCTTCTTCTTTCTCTTTTGGCTCTGTGTCAGAGGTAGACCCAAGAGACGTCATATGACATGACTTAATCTTTCCAGCCTTTTTGGACTTTCGAGAAGTAGTATTTTGAGAAAAAGAAGATTCAAAATCTGCCACTAGATCAGGATGAATCCACATGATTTCTCCAGTTTCCAAAGTGATTGGCACTAATCCTTCAAATTGTGGAGGAGAATATTCACTATCTCAAGAGTTGCCTTGGGAATAGGAACGATCCCACTTTCAAGCAGTTGAGGAGGGAAATCTCCGAATTGCATAGAGACGACGTTGGAGGTGACGGTCTTCTCTTTCGGAGTAAGGAAGATAGCTCCAGATTTAATCATTTCTTGGATCTTTCCTTTCAGTACATAACATGTACGAATTGTGTGACCCAACATTCTGTGATATGGGCAGTATTTGGGATGATCTGTCTTACCAGCTTCATCAGGTTTCTTGATTTCAGGTAATTGTATCTTATTACCTTTCAGCAGACATTCAAAGATACCAAGGACATCGTCATCATCGAAAGAGTATTCTTCCTTGGGGCGAGGTGTTCTTGGTTGTTGAGTTATAGAGGTAGAGAGTTTGAACAGTTGATGCATCTTTGCTCTGAAGATTAACTTCAAGAGTTTCTTTTCCTTTGCGAACATTGTTTTTATTGTTAGTACCTTGACCTGTTTCTTTGGGAGTCATCTGCACTCCTAAACCTTTGAAGGTTTCAGCACTAATTTCTGCAGCCTTGGCACTAACTATGAAAGAAGGCCAGTCTTGGAATTGGGTGGATCCTGTCCACATGCTGATGATTGGCAACAAGTTTGATTTGCATGTGTCGATGGTGACATCATCAGGAGTTCCAAGAGGCATCTTCAGAGCTTCTCTTCGAAACCGTTCAATGTAATCCTCTGTAGTTTCATTATTTTACTGCTTGATTCTAATAAGAGCAGACATAGTCATGTCATTGAGCCCTTCATAGAACCGTTCAAGAAACATCTGTTTGAAACTGGCAAATGAGGTAATGCTCCCATCTGGAAGACTTCTATACCATTCATAAGTCGTTCCCTTGAGACATCCAACAAACACCCGAGTAAGGAGGGCGTCGCTTGGTTGCAATTGATCAGTCATCACTTCAAAGTGATTAATAAACTGACTTGGAGAAGTGGTTCCATCATAGAATGAGATAGTAGGAGGCTTGTATTTAGGAGGATACGATACTTGCTTCCATTCTATCGGATAAGGTTGCTTGATGCCTAACCTTTGTAAACCATCTTTCTGTTTGAATGCTTTGAATTGAGTTTTGAGATTCCTCAATTCTTCATTAACAACTCCGGAAGATTGTGGAGTTGTAGCTTGTAGAGAATAGTTGGGAGGAGGAACAACATTATCACTACCCCCAGCTCCAGAGAGACTAGGGTTTGGTTGAGCTGGTCCAGGAGTATTGGATTGTACTGTTGGAGGAACTTGTACTGGACTCATATCAGCGTCAGTTGGTATAGCATCTGGTACAGTCTGTCGATTTTGCAACTGAGCTGTCATGAGTTCATACATTGATTTCATAGTATCAGCCATAGACTTTATTTGCTGTTCCAAAGAAGCAATTCTTTGACCTTGAGGAGTCAAGGAAGAGGAAGGTTCATTGTTCAATTCATTATTCCCATCCACCATATACGTCGAGACTATACGAGGGATTATTGATGAACTGGTGGATGTTGTTTGTTCTGAATCACTGCTTCGTGCATCAAAGTCATTTATAGGAGAACTAACCCCAGTAGGAAGAGGTGGGAAGTTAGATTCTCCCAGAAATTCAGAATCATCTTCAGAGATCAAATTTCTTTGACTAGAAGCTAAGACTCTTGCTCTGGTGTTTCTATATACTCCATCTGGACTATCAGCTCTACCCCCAGTATCCCGAGAGGTCATGTTGACAGAAGCAAACAAAGGCTCATCTTCATCAGGCATAGGTTCATACTGAATCCGATTAATGACAGATTGTCGTTTTGTTTGACATCTGCATTGCATTATGACTCTTGGCTGGAAGTCACATTCATGATCAACATGGTCATAAGCCATTGATTGACATCTGCATTGAATTATGACTCTTAGATAGAAGTCACATTCAGCATGGTCCTTTGACACAGAATCACTTCTTCTCTTCTGTTGAAGATATTCTCGTAAATCTGTTTGTGAAGATTGAGGAGTATATTTCCTGTTCTTGGGTCTTGATGGCTCTTGATTATATAGAGAATGATCAATATGAGCCACATAGTTTCTTGCATACTCTGCATCTGGATCTCTTATCCTTGTTTCCAACTGGTATGGTTTCTTAACACCAGAAGTGTTAAGTTTTGTTCTTAGATCAGTTGGAGGTAACACATTGGTTTTGGAAACATGGAGTTTTCCTTCCATTGACCTAGATATTTGCAGAGAAGGAAAAGTTGAACCACCCCCTTGATTAGGAGTTGGTAACAAACCCTCTTTTATGGACAGATTCTGTGCCCAATTCGGAGAAGTCATAGAAGAAGACACTGAGGAATGTTTCTTCTTAGACTCATTCAAGTTTTGAGACATAGAATGTCCAGACGGAAGAGTAGTCAAAAGACCATCTTCTTTTCTTTGACAACAAAATTGTCAGTCAAAGTGTTCCTGAAGTAAAAACTACAGGAACAGAAGAAACAACTAAAGAGTTATTCCTTTTCGAAGGGACTTTGTGTGGAAGACCACCCCCAGTTTTAGTGGAACTTGGCAAAGAAGAAGAGATAGCTAAAGAGCTATTCTTCTTAGATGAAATACACGCTGAAACAGGCTTGGTTAAAGAACCAATGCTGTTAGCGTGACTTTTGACTTTGGAAGTACACGCTGGAACAGACTTGGCTAAGGAGCCAGCACTGTTAGCGTGATTGTTGATTTTAGAATTACACACCGGAACAGACTTGGCTAAGGAACCAGTGCTGTCAGCGTGACTTTTGGGTTTGAAATTGTACGCTGGAACAGATTTGGCTAAGGAGCCAGTACTGTCAGCGTGACTTTTAATTTTGGAGACACACACTGGAACAGATTTGGCTAAAGAGCCAGTACTGTCAGCGTGATTTTTGGATGTGAGATTGCACACTGGAACAGATTTGGCTAAAGAGCCAGTACTGTCAGTGTGACCTTTGATTGCTGTCATCTTCGAGCGCACAAGAGTGTGCGTGCTTGCAGTAGAGTTCTTGCCAGTGTTAGGAGTAGACACTGTGGCAGAGACTTCACCATTGGCTGCCAACTGATTCTTAGGGACATAGACAGAGTGTCCCTTCGACTTGGCAGTGATAATGGAGGCTGTAGTGGGCTTACCACTCTTAGCCCGCTGTATTTCTTCATAGACGAGTTGATCAAATTAGATCATCATCACCTTCTTCGTCGAGCCGATTGACGAAGTGTCGCATTGAGTTGTTGCTATCTCAGAAGAGGAGATAGATTTCCCCAGCAGAGTCGCCAATTTGTTTTCCATAAATAAATTCCTTTATTTATTGTGTATCTGGAAAATTACAACTGTGGGAATCTGATCTAGAAGACGATCACTTTATCCCTTGGACTATGCGAAGAAGAAAAGCTCTCAAAATTTTGACAGTAGATAACTATGTATCTGTACAATGAATGAGAAAAACAACTCTATTTATAGAGTCAAAAATAATAACTGAAAAGATAACTGTCTTCACAGCCTGTACTTAGTTGAAAATCATGAAGGATTTAACATACGCAAGGTTGTGAACAGTTACTGGACGTGGCCTGTTGTAATTGGACACATGGCGATCATGCATGAGTCGTGTGCAAGTTACAGGACACGCAGGCGAGAGATCAGTGGCATGGCTGCCACGTACTCCAATTTGATAAATCTACGCAGACTTGTTGAAGACAAAATCCACGCAGACTCGGGGCAGAAAGCTTCAAAATCCACGCAAACTTGGGGCAAGAAGCTTCAGGATCCACGCAGACTCGAGGCAAAATGCTTCAAAATCCACGCAAGCTTGAGGAAGAAACATCAGAATCCACGCAAACTTGAGATGAAGATCTCACAATACACGCAGACTTGAGGAAGAAAAATTCAGAATCCACGCAAACTTGAGATGAAGATCTCACAATACACACAACTTGAGATAAGACTGCCAGGTGTCTTGATTCAGCGTGCCTCGACTGACACAAAATCTCTGACAGTGATTGCTTTTGTCAGTCGCATTAAATGACAAGAAGCTCTTTTGGTACGCCAACTTGACGAAGGTTAAGTCTTGCTGAAGAAGATTTCAAAAATCACGCAATAGACGGCTGTGATCTCTCGAATTATGTGCATACGTGGCATACGAAGAGACATTCTTCGACTGTTGTGCTGTCAGTCATAATTACTCTCTGACAAATGATGAGTTGTCTCCTCAGCGTGATTTGTGAATATTGTCGTGATCAACTGAGCCTGACTTTTGACTCTGTCCTGATCAACTCAGCGTGACTGTCATTTTTAAAGGCCTACAAACTAATCTCAAAACAAAACAATATCTCAACTTATTACAATTTAAGTTTTAAAACATGAAAGCTAAACCAAGTCTACTAGCTAGTCTCCCGATCACTCTTGAGTGTCGGGGCCAAAGGTAGCTAAGCCATCTCCTGCTCCAAGGCAAATAGGGCAAATGTCCTCAGGGCAATCATCTGTAATATTTTCAACAGGTCCAGTCAGGACAGAAACGAGCATAACTCATATAGATAACTCAAGTAAATGACAAGAACTATAAAGCAGTTATAGACAGTTTTATTGATAAACATGGTAGTTTTATTCAGATGATGGTATAGAGAAATAGTTAAGATACAAGAAAAGTAAGGTAACTAAAACAAGAGAAGAATCATGGCAATGAAGACTATAAAATAAGATTCTAGCTGAACTAAAGTAAAATGATAAGTCCAGACAGTAAATATAAGACAAGTGTAAATCCATATAAATACAGTACGAGACGAATCTAATACAAGATGAATCCAGTACAAGATAATTCTAGTCAGTGATCAAGAATCTGTAGGAACCCTAGAGGGGGGTGAATAGGGTCAAGCTAACAAAACAAGCACTTAGCACAAGCTAATGGATAATTTAAAATATAAGTGCAAGAGAAAAGCAATAACAATACCGACACACGATATATCCTGGTATCCTCCCAAGAGGCACTCCAGTCCCGGAACTCTCTCCGGCTTTAATCCACTATTTGAGTAAATAGTTACACACGAGTTTGGATCCGAAGAACTCGCCAACTTCTTACACGAGAGCTTTAATCCGAAGGCCTCTCCGACTTCAACCGAGAGTTTGGATACGAAGACTCTCCAACTTCAACCGAGAGTTTAGATACGAAGAATCTCCAACTTCATCCTTTCACAATAGGTTTTGATCTCCTTATACAATAAGATGAAGATCTTACTTTTCAACTCAATAACTCTAACACAATTTGGATGGCAAATGAAAGCTTTGTAGAGTTGTTTGTGGATAGGCTTTGGTGGTTTAGAAATTTTCAGGCTCAAAGCATCAACCTTGAATGAAGGGGTTCAAGGCTATTTATAACCAAAGCATTGAAAAGAGCCAAAGGCAACTTTTCAGTCAGCGAACCGGTATACCGTCGGTATGGACTGGCTTGCCGTAGGTATACCGGTCTGGAATATATGTCTAGAAATATAGCCGTTGGGATCATTAAACAATCGAAATCCGACCGTTAGAATTTCAAACGTTACTGAATCGACATACTGTCGGTATGGACCGGCATGCCGTCGGTATGCCGATTTTGTAGACAGAAACTTTCTGTGAACAAAATCGGTATGCCTTTGGTATAGACCGGTATACCGTCGGTATGCCGGTTTTTATCCCAAAATGACCCTGGGCTAATTTCTACCCTAGCTTTCGATTTTGCCATCCATTTCTTGTGTTTACAATTGTTCCTAAGACACATTACAGACTCCAGAAATACTGTAGCAGGTGCAGGCTTCTTCAGAGTCTTAAAATGAAGATGACATGGCTTGGCTTCTTCCTTTGATAGGTGCTGGCTTTTCCCTTGGCGGCAGCTATCCAAAGATTTCCAGTTTATGAAAACTGAATACCTTTCGGGGGCTTCGCCCCCGAACCCCCGACGAGGGCGCTGTCCCCTCGAACCCCCTCCGCTGACCGGACAGCGGAACCCCCGAGTGGTTGGCTCCGGAGATGTCGTCGGGTGTTCAGAGAAATCTTGTGGAATCCGTCGTCTTTAGCCCACCATGATTTCTTCATTGCATATGTCCACGTAGATCTTGCTTATTGCTTTTCTACATGTTCATGTTACGAACAAAAATGTACATAGTAGTAAGTATGAAAAGTTCAATGCACATAAGACAATGCTGAGTTTAAGTATAAGTGCTAAGGTGATAACATAAATGCTAGTGAAATCATAATGAGTAAACTTAATTGAATGACCATAATCAAAGACATAGTTTTGATTTTGGCAACCCGATTAAATTTAAGATAGATAAGCTCATATCAATAATATGTAAACCAATAGGCACATATCACCAAAGGTATAAGTATAGTAGGAATGTTGTAGCGATAGTAAGATTAGTGGAAATGAAATGCTAAACTTAACATATTAACCATATTCAAAAACATGATACAATCATTGGGCCAACAATCTCCCCCTTTTGATTATGGCAAATCGGTTAAGTTTAGTATGGACACAATAGATGCATGTATCACTAATATACAAAAGACATAAGCAATATCACTGAAAGCATACTACTTCGATTACTTACAAATACATACTTAAACTTACTTCTCCCCTTTTGACATGATCAAAAATATGATCTCCCGTACGAAGATAAAATGAAATCAATCTCAAATAGAAATCAGAGCATGGGGAACTCATAGACAATCATTATTAAGATATACCAATGAAAAACAATGGGAAGGGTGTAATGACATGTTTATAAAGCTACATTGCCAATATAAACATCAAATTTTTAAAAGAAGCATGACAAAACACAATATAGTTGGTAAAACAAATAAAATTGAAAAACAGTTAAAAAATAGTTTTACCAACTTGAAATCCAAGAAAGAAACTCCAAAACATAATATTATATGCATTAAAACTCTGGTTTTGGAAGGAAGCGATATACCAATTGAAATAAAAGATTTCAATCAAGGATTCCAGTCAAAAGCCCATGAGGATTAGATAATTGCAAAGTAATTGATATAAAATAATCTTATTATTTGCAAAATCTATTTGCTTACCCAAGTTAATGCATTTGAACTCAATTACCTTATCATGCTATGTGGATATTCTTTAGAAAAACATGAAGGTAAAGAAGAAAAATACTTGAGAAAGAGACATTCAGTCGACTTGAATGCTCCCCCAAAATATTACCAATATAGATAAACATGTATTTTAGGTAAGTCCTCAATAAGAAAAGCCAAATCAATTAAGCATACAAGGAAAGCCAAAACAATAAAAGCACAATAGTCATCAAGATAAGATATGAAAGTTAATATTAACAAGATGACTATTTAACCCATATAAAAGAGATACTATGATGAAGACAATTGCATACACTCTCATAAATCCTTCACAAATAAAATATCATGACCTCAATCAATAGGATAAGAAAGAGAAGAAAATGGGTCCATGATGAACTAGGTATACGACATATTAGAGGGTATACATGAATTGGACCAATTAATTTGCTCCCCCTAAAAATATGCGTATCTAGTTCCAAAGCACTTATAGCATAAAATAGATAACTACAAGATCTAGGGGTAAATCAACTATGGATTTCTTCCCCTTGCTCAATGCATATAAGGCTATAACATCGTCATAAGACGAATAATATCATCTTTAGTCAATAAGAGATATCCAATTAATAGCCACTAAAGATGAACGATCAAAAGAATATTCTAATTAAGCACATTTAATCAAAAGTTGACATACATTTATCTATATAAAAGGATCTCATATTTAAATATGATACATCAATGTATGTTATCCTTTGAGAAAATGTCATCATGAAAAAGAATAAAGTCAATTAAGAATAATCATGATGATATACAGAATATAGTTCAAAAATAAAATAAAAATTAAACTCAAATATCATGTCCATGATTATCTAATTAAGAAAGAATCAACCAATTTATTACTTTACATGGACTAGGCATGTTTTATCACATATGTACCCATCAACCGGTAATATCCAAACTTTGCTACATCTAAATGAAAGACCAATAAAGTTTAAATATCAAAGACATTATGTGATAATCCATGAGTAGTCGAAGTAGAGTTGTAAATTAACTTGACATTTACAAAATTAGATAGTTTAGGACTACTCAATCATTATTATCATTCATAAAGAAAGCAAATGAGTAAATATGATCCAATGAATCTCATCAAGAGAAACTCACAAATCCTTAAAAATCTCACAAATCAATATGGGAAAGAGTCAATCTCATTTAAATAATTACAAATTCAATCAAAAGGAGATGTAAATGATAATACAATAAATCATGACTCAAACTGAGAGAATTTTAAGAGATACTTGCTAATGACTAATAAGAAAGGAGACTTAAAGAAAGGAATCACAAACCTCCAAGAGAAACAAGATCTAACGAATTTGTCAA
>JANAVB010035989.1:77500-100158 GCA_029216955.1 Iris pallida | reverse complement strand
AATTTAGTATTAGGCCATATACATATTTAGAAACAAAACTATATTATATATATATATATATATATATATATATATTTTTTTTTTTTCATAAATAATTGTTGTGGCTGGGCTTATAGCGCACAGTTTATTATTTTCTATTTAATTTAGTATTGGGCCAAATATATATTTAAAAACAAAACTATATATTATATATATATATATATATATATATATATATATATATCTTTTTTTTTCAAAAAGCAATTTTATAAAAGAAGGCCGAAGAGGCCGAACCTTTACAAGTATACCATAAGGCACAAAATGCCGATGCCTATACACGTATACTAACAAAAGAAGAGGCAAACTAGAAACAAAACGACTAAGCCTAGGAAAGGAGAGAGGTCCAGAAATCCTCATGGCCATGCCTACAGAGGGGTCTCCGTTTGGAGGATTGACGAATTATCTCCCAAATAAGTTGGTCTATTGTACTGATGTCCTTCGTATCTCGCCTTATTCCAGTTTTTCCAGATTATCCACGTTGCGGCCGCAACGACGATCTGGTGGCCATGGGACGCTGAAGACCAGGTGGCCATTAGATGGTAAAAGTTGTCACCTCCATGAGGCAATCTGCAACGCTGGGTAAGAGCACTCCATACCTTGACCGGAAGGTCCCCCTGACTGAGGATGTGGTTGGTTGTTTTCGATTGACGATTGGAGCAGCAAGTGCATGCAGATGCGAGGCTGAACCCGATGGTGTTAAGATTGTTATCGGTAGGGAGGATATTGTGTAGGGCTCTCCAGATGAGGAAAGACTGCTTCTTGGGGATGCACGTGTGCCAGAATGAGGCAATGGTAGGGGACGGGACCGCGTTGCCCAGCATAATGCTTCTAGCAGACTTAACCGAGAAGGCGCCAGCACCATCGAGCGATCATACAAGTTTATCTGCATCCGGACCGATCCTCAATCCACTGCGACAGATCGAATCAGTCGCTTCTAGCCCAGCCCATGCCCTGACTTTGGTCCAGTTCAGGTGTTATTTGGAGGGTCCCATAGGTCCTTGATTATGCTGTTCCTCGGTGCCGTCAGTGGGTGGAAGCAAGTAATCACCGACCCAGTGCTCCAGGAATAGGGATGTATCCGATGGCCACCTTAAGGCGGATCACAGGATCGACCAGGGTCCTCCCTTGGAGGATATGACACCAGGTCGCAGAAGATCTGCTGTTAGCCATAGCCATGGACAGGTGGATATGCTTGAAGTATCTTGCCTTCATGAACCTGGACCATAAGTTCTTACTAGTGCGAAGCGTCCACCATAATTTTATCGAGAAAGCATTAACAATAAGGGAAAGTTTGGAAAAGCCCAGACCCCCTTCTCCAGTAGGACGAGCCACGGTGTCCCAGCTGGTCCAATGGTGCTTCTCGTGGCCCCCGCTGTGACCCCATAGAAAATTGCTGAAGATACGCTCGATATATGATAGGACTTTCTTGGAGGGAGAGCACGCGGCTAGGGTGTAGATGGGAATGGAGGTGAGGATGTGATTGATGATGACGATCTTACCTCCTGGGGATATAGTGGCATTGTGCCAACCCTCAAGCTTCTTCCTGATGCGGTTAGTCAGGTTCTCAAAGATCCCGACGTTGGATTTCCTGTATACGAGGGGGCACTCGAGGTAGAGGAATGGAGGATGCTTGGTGAGGAATGATGTGGTGGTAGATATTCTATCTGCTTGCTCTCTCTTGATGTTGTGGTAGGTATAGATAACACTCTTTTTGGGTTGATCTTCTGCCCTGAGCACCTTTCATATATCTGAAGCGTATTGTGTACGACTTACACCGATCCTGCGTCTCCGGATGAGAATATAAGGATATCGTCAGCGAAGGCCAGGTGGGTGATGATCGGGCAGCCGCTAGCCTTATGGTACTGCTAGAAGTTGGGGGTGTTGGACATCTTATTAAGGTTTCTGCTCAACGCATCCGCCGTAATGATGAAGATGGTGGAGGATAGCAGATCCCCTTGCCTGACCCCGTGAGTGGACTTAAAGAAATCGTTCGCTTGCCCGTTAATAACCGTGGAGAACCACGAGTTGCTGATCGATCTCTACACAACGTTGGTCCAGGTTTCGGAGAAGCCGAAGGCTCTAAAGACCCAGATCATAAATTACCAATCGAGTATGTTGTAGGCTTTCTCCATGTCTAAATTGATAGCGATGTTGCCCCCTCTTGCTAGGAATTTCATACAGGTGACTAACTCTTGCGCCAGCATACTTGTCTTGGATATTTCTCCCCCGAACGAAGCCACTCTATTCTTCTGAGTTGATATGGTGGAGAAGGCCTGCCATGCGGGAGGCGATGATCTTGGATATGATCTTGTTGGTAAAGGTTCAGAGACTGGTAGGGCGAAAGTCGCAGAATGTCTCAGGGTTGTCTTTCTTTGGGATGAGGATAAGGTTGGTGCTTGATATGGCTCTGGGATAGGTGGCTCCTTGGAGGAATACGGATGCCGCATTATGGATGTCGTTCTTGATAATATCCCAGCAGGTGCGACAGAAGACCCCCAAAAATCTGTCTAGCCCTGGGGCGCTGTGCTCGTCGAGGGCCGAGACTACTTCTTTCACTTCCTTCTCCGATGGAGGATGTTCAAGCCGTAAGTTGTCAGTGTCGCTGATAAGGTGGGGAACCCCGTCCAGGAAGGGGTCGTCTTTATGGACCGTCTCCTTGGAAAAAGTCTGGAGTAGAACTTCGTGGCCTCCTGTTGGATACCCTTTTGATCGGTGATGCTGGTCCTCTTATCTGCAGCAATCTGATGGAGAGTGAGTTTTCGTCTCCGCCCGTTGATGCAAGCGTGGAAGAAGCTGGAGTTGTTGTCCCCTTCGCTGTCCCATTTGATTATCATTTTTGCTTTTAAAAAATCAGTCTCAATCTTCAGCTTGAATTTGAGGATGGTTTGGTGAGGTTCAGTACCTTCCTGGTACCTATCGAGCAGTCGGCTATATTTTGCTTTAGTACGAGTCATGTCATCTTCCGCTTCGCGGATGGCTTTAAGATATCCATAAGCTTGCTTGCTCCAAGCAGTCAAGGCTTTCCTTGTGGCCTGGAGTTTTATGGCCACTCGATTAAGGGGATTGATGGAGTCCGCGCTGTTCTACGCTTCCATGACGACCCCTAAGAATTGGGGGTGCTCGCTCCAGAAGTCCAGAAAGCGAAAGATCTTTCTGGAACGGTTGGAAGTTCTGGTGATAGCAACCAGCAAGGGGCGTGGTCAGATTCGGTGGCGTTAAGGTGGAAAGCTTGGAGGTTGTCCCCATGTCAAGCCGTGGGCGTTAGTTAACGCCCTATCAAGGCGGAAGAATTGCCGACGGTCACCTTCCTACTTGTTACACCAGGTGAATGCGTTGTTAGAAAAAGGGAGGGAGATGAGGTGAGAGTTGAAGACGAAGTTGTTGAAGTCTTGCATGGCGGGGAGAGGGGAGGGTGACCTCCAATCTTTTCGTCTCTGTAAGTGATAGCATTAAAGTCACCGATGCAAAGCCATGGAGGTTGCGGTTGTGGTGGCATATGTCCAAAAGGTCGTTCCGTAGGTGTCTGCGGTCCGCAATGTCACAATTGCCGTGGACCGCCGAGAGGATGGCGCGTTTGGGGAATAAAGGGTGTTCCAACCAGCAAGACAGGGCTTAGCTGGAATCTTGGATGACCCCGATTTTGACGGCTTTGGAACAGAGAATCCAGATGTCGTGTCTGCCGGCAATGGCTGACTGAAAGACTAACTACAGTTGAATGAATTTGAGTCTCTTGTATGAGATTTTGGTTCGATGATGATCAATATGTCGATCTTGTAGTCCGGGTTATTGGGGCGGATATGCTCCCGTTCAAATTATTGTAAGAAAGTTTTTATTTGGAATTCTAAAAAGTTTATCTTCAAAATATTATTTTCACTAATGCAACTAGTTTCAAAATATTATAAATTATTTTCTAATTAATTGCTTAATTATGCATTCCTGAATTATCATCTAAATTTTGATCTAATCGAGTGTTTGTAATTTGTGACTTTGCTCGATCTCTTAAATTAATAAACAGGATTATGGATTGCTATGGGATTATTTGGACATCGGTTCGATCTTGGACTATTATTGGACGTTATGATCTTTGGCAAGTATGACCTAGGATGATGCGATCTTGGGGATTTTATTATATTATGGACTTTAGACTTTGATTCTTTTCTTGTCGACACGTTCGTGTCGCACACGTCGACTTCAGACACCCGTGGAAAGTACTTATAATGATCGTTTTCATTTCCTGATAGTTACTCTATACATGATTTAGTGTACATTCCATGATTATTGTCACGATTACACGAAATTAGTTGTTATGGATTCTATTTCATGATTACAGTGTTCCTTGTTTACCGTATTTCCATGATTATCTATTTCATGTTTAGTGCCCTAATTAGAATCCATGATTACTAATTGACACGAAATATCTTGATATATATGTTATCAAAACCCCGTACTCTGTGATTACCGTGCCTAATAGCTAATCATACACTTAACGTAATAGCTAATCATACACTTAACGTATAATTGAGTCGTACCAAGTAGATCCCTCAGCCCGATCACATATAGAGCACTATTTCAAATACACTTAGGGTAGTGATTATATTGTTTATGTCACATGCCTTAATTCCATGCCATGATTAATTCTTTCCTACTTGTCAGATCGTGATTATAGTTTATATCATGCTATGAATAGTAGATCATGTATTGTACTTGCTCCCATCCTGACGGGATAAATATTTTTATACGATGACTTAGAGAACTGGTGTACCACTTATACTATTACACACCTGAGGCTGATCATGTTGTATTTGAGGATGCTATAGCAAAGATAACACTGTAGGATGCTTAGTTTAGTTTAGCATGTACTTTCTGTTGATTAGATTTTGTTGTCAGAATATTAGTTGAGTTGTACTATATTCTGAGGATTATTGTATTTGATTATTTGGTTTATACTCTGTGAACTTGTCTTTCTATTTCATATCTACATGTTATCACTTGTGATTGAGTTAGATCTTTTTTTCATGATTTACGTTATGTTGCTAGATTTGGATATACTTGAGGATTAGACAGCGTACTACCATCAACTCTGCGGCATAGGATGGACGTGTTTCTACGTATTCATGTCCAAACTTCTAGGTACGGGTGGTGACATGGACATCTTTATGTTTCTTATACTAAACATCTTTTTTAGTATTCTATTCACTTTCATTAGCTACTTGTGTTTGTGATCTTCATTATGTGCAATTTTACTACCTTGTTATTATCATCTGTATTTTTTTACTTTACTTGTTTTTTGTCTCGTGATTCATTATTGTAGGGAAGCATACCAATTTGATCAAATAATAACGGAGGATAAGAAGTACATTCACTGAACAAGGACCATTAAGTTGTATCTTATTTGGAATATCAATCCAATTTTATCAATTATCAAAATGGGGAAGATTGTTGGCCCATAGGTCATGGTCAAACCTGATTTTGATAATCGACTAAATTCTGACTCGATACAACTTATAGAAGAACAATTGGAAGCTGCTGATTTCATTTGTTTGTCGTTCGTAATGTATTAATTGATGTGTATGTAGAGAGCAACGTTACCTCCATCTAACAAACCTCTTCATGAATATAGAAGAAGTGCAAATATTTCAAGGATTATATGGATCTTTAAGCATTTGTAATTAGGTATTAATTTATTTCTGTTTAAAATTAAAATTCTAATTTACTGAAAATTGATTAATTTGTTTTACCTAATTAATCATGATTCAGATATACATACCCGTGCTTGTATTTGACCACTATACTCTTGCAAGAGTTATGGTTAAAACAAAGATGGTTGAAGTTTGGACTCCCTTGCATCTATAGATGAGGCGATTTATAACAAAGTAGTCATAAAAGAAATAGTAAGCTAATATTCATAAATTTTTATGAATTGCGTACTAGATTCACGGTATATACATATTGTATTCTGGTAGTTGTAGCTTTCAAATTTGGATCTCTTTCTCGAGGAAGAGATTTGGAAGTTGAGAGATGCTAGGTTCAACTTTTCTACTTTATCCATAACCAGTCGTCCTTATGTTCCCGGCCAGGACAATACATTTGATTGTGGTATTTTTGTAATTTTATTCATGAAAGACGGATGTAGTTTGGACTCCTGTTCTTTCGATGTAAGTCTAAAAATATTTCTTCAAATACTTACACATTTTAGAGTAATATTTTGATGTTATGTTTGTTATATGCAGCTTGATTAGGAATTGGAAAGGCGCAAAGTTGCTGTATGGATTACATCTTCAAAGCACAATTCAGAAGAATCTAAATTGTGCAACAATATAATTAGGCATCCAAGGTCGAAATGAGTCCACTCTGATGGGTGAAGAAGGAAGATGATGATTTTTTTCTTTTTTTATCTAATGAAATATGTTTATTTGCTTTGTAACAAATGGTTAGGAATAAAGTTTTGTGGAGTTATAATGTTCATAAATGTGCGATGTAAATTATATCAAAATGAACCCTTATCTCGTAATTTCCACAACCATAGAACTCTTTATTATGGTTGAGTAAATTAAGATTTGGTGAGTTCGTCTAGGATTTCTGGTATTAATATTTCATAATCTTGCTAGATTGTTTCATAATCTTGCTGCCATATAATATATCTTTTGTCATGAAGAAGTTTTCTACTGTATTTGGAACAATTTTATAGAAAACCAATAATAAAAGTTGGGTAAATAAAAAATAATAGTACATAACGATAATTAAATCAACGACGTATCACTTAGTTCATTTGATTCCATTGGCTTTCTCGGTAGTTCGCTTCCGTACTTTACAATTACGAAAATCGTGACCCAATTTTCTACAAACTTTACAAATTCTAGGCTTGGGGATAGTCTGACTTTCTTTATTCTGGTTTGATTTTCCTTGAGAAGGCCTTCCTTTTGTTACTACCGGGTTTGCCGCTTTAAAAGCTTCATGCACTTCATGAACTGAATCGACTACCATTTGTTTTCTTCCCTAATATCGGTCACCATTTTTTGCAACTCAATCAACACAGCTGACATCAACTTGTTCCCTTCTCTTGAATTTTCCTTGATTTTTTACAATAATATATAAAAATTAACTTGTTCATTAATACCACCATACCTTCTACTCTCAATCCTGTCTGGGTGGATGAATCTCCTTTCTGCGCTAGGTCCGGAGAGATAAATCTCTTTGCAATCCTTCAGCCAATGAGTTTTTACCAAGTTCTTTGGAATATCTGACAATTGCAATATCTTTATTGCTGAAAAAATACGCCTACAAGGAATCCCCTTGGTCTCCATCCACAAGCAGTCACAGTTTATGTTGATGTCGATACGATAAAATGTAACCTTCTAGTTTAGATTGTTTGTCGACAAATACTTTTGGATAGCACAAACTTCTGTCTCTCTTATGATGTGAAGGTAGACAACACTATATCAGAACGTGCGATTTCATACCTTACCTCTATAAATACTTTTTTAGTGTAAATTGCTGCAAAATTGATCTTCTATTACGCCATGCTAGTTTGTTTCACAACTGGCATTGAGAGTTTATCAGTGACATGCTTACTAATCTGGCCGTAACGTAAGGTCGTCAAACCGTGGTCACAATGTTAAAGGGCCTTCCATAGTGGTAGCTTCTCATTCAAAAAACTTTTCAGAAATGCGTTCATTGATTCACATCTATTTGTTAAAGTAGAACCATCAAAATAATTTCCACGTAGGAATGTGTCCCCCCATCGATGCCTCGTTCTGTAAAATGCACTGGTCCACTCATTATTCTCTGCATTATAATACCTCAGCATCTGCTGCCAACGATTTTCAAATTCTTCGACTGAATAGTACCTGTTTAAAAAAATATGGACAATAACAAAAGTTTTAAAATTGTAACAATAACATCTTCAAAGTAAAGTACCAAGTGTGAGATATACCTTTTAATCAGATTAATCAATTCTTTCGCAAAACCATCTCTGTGTACATGTTTGGTTGAATTGTTTAGGATATGCCATGAGCACGTTCGATGAGCTACACTGGGCATTAAATCCTCAATTGCTTTATTCATGGATCTGGAACCATCCGTAAGAATTGTCTCTGGTAATTTGCCATTCATACACTTTTGGAATTTTTGTAAAACCCAAGTATATGTCTCAGCATACTCATTATGGATCAATGCAAACCCAAACACGCAAGTCATTGCATGATTGTTTTGTACCCACTAGAACCTCCAACGGCATTTGATATCTTGTTTTATATGTAGAATCAAATGCTAGTGAATATCCAAATAATTTATAATGAATCGACTTGCACCGTTAGCCCAAAAGAGATGGGTCAATCTGGAAGAAGGATCTACCTTATACGCGTAGAAGAAATTTGGATCAATGCCCTCCCTAGCTTGAAGAAATGTAAGTGTTGTCGTAGCATCAACATCGTCTAGTGCTCTACTATCTTTAGCTAAAGCATTGTATAAATCTTTTTTCGTCCATCCAACCTTATCCCAACCACCATTCTGGTGGTCAAATAAATTCCATACCTTTGAAGTCATTATCCCGGATTGTTTCATCAGCTTAGCTTATTCCAATTTTGTGGCTAATATCTTACGATGGGATCTGAAAAAAACTGTTTCAAAATCATTTCCAGATTATGGTTGTGATGTACTCGAATTTTTTTGACAACCCATAGCTTTCTAGAAATATTGTACGCAATACAAAAAATTGCTTTACAACCACTTCTGCTTTCACCTTTTCGCTCACGAACCCTGTTAGGAGCTTCAATGTATTTATTCTGTCTGAATCCCACATTCGAACAACACCAACTACAGACTACTAGCATCCTAGATTTGTATTTCTTTACTTCGTTCTTTCTAACACTGAAACCAACTATTTTTGAATATATCCGGTAGAATGTCTCTACTTCTTCAATAGAGTTGAACTCTAAGCCAAACAATATCTTCATCTAAGAGATCCCTTGGCTCTTTGTTAATGTTGGCAGACTCCAATATTTTTTTCATCTTCGCTGCATCGAAATCTATTAGAGATTCACCATCGTCCCTAAAAATTGAATTAAAATAAGTATGAGAAATCAATATAAAAATATAATGTATTTCTTAAATCCATTAGAAAAGTTGAAGCGGAGTAACTTATCATTGTTTGCGTTGATGTCATTGTCATTGTTAGGATGCATTTCTCCGTTCGTTTCTTCCTCATGTTATTTATCGTCTCCTAAGTTAACAGCTTTAAATATTTGTTCATTATCTAATTATTCCAGCTGACCCTCAATTTCTCCATCTGACACCGCTATTAAAGCAAAGCTTATTTCATCAACTAATTCTTCATATGACCCTCAATTTCTCTATGCTTCACCGCCATTGAAGAAAACAGAGTGTGTTAGAAACCAACAGAAGAAACCTAGGACAAGAAACAATACAAATAGAAGAAATGCTTGAGTGATCCTAAAAGCATGCTTAATTTTAAAATATAATTTCCAACACAACTTTTCGTCTTATGTGTATATGTTTTATTGAATTGTGTAGGATAAAGTATGCAGCATCATTTAATGCTGCATTTACTAGTGTGTAATTTTTTCCAGTGATATAGTATTAATAGCAACATGCATATCATATCTCCACTTTCCCCCAATTTTTTTAATTAGTGTTACCCACCCATCCTTCATAACCCACAAGGAAACAATTAATATAAAGACCCATCCCTAATCTATCTGCTAAACTAGAAATTGTAGCCCACCGAGCTCCCATGGCGCACTTGCGACACAGGTAATGGTGGTGGTTCTATCTTCCACTCTCTCTTCCATTTTCAAACTGTTAAGTGGCAAAATAATTTTTTTTGTTTTGTTTGGTTCAGGAGAAATGTCAGTTATGTTCGAAGAACACTCACCTTGCAGATAATTGTTCATTTTTTGCTCACTTTGCAACATTGGAAAGTGCAAGGGGATTAGGTACCTTTTAAAGTCAAATACGAAGGCAAATCCTGGTAGGAAATTTTTGAAGTGCCCTCTCTGCTTGGATTTCCAATGGCTGGATGTCGCTATATTGGAAGCCAAATATGGAAGTTCACATTCAACAATTCGAAGGGAAGGTTGTTTCACATGTGGTGACTTAGGTCATTGGAAGAAACAATGCCCTTGGGAAGAAACCACTTTCCCTAATCCAAATTGTGGAGGAAAGAGAGCTATCTTTGTGTCAAAGAGGAGCCTCAGCAAAGGAAGAAGATTCTTACAATACCGAAATGCAACAGTGCATTCCAATTGTTGAATGAGGCTACTGTTAGTGATACTAACAAGACTGAGTCTGGAATTCCTGTGCAAATTGCAGTGAACACAACCTTAGAACAATTGTGTAAAACATTTAGGGAAGAACTGGCTATAAATCTGAAATCATGTACTTCATCAATTATATAAATGCAAAAAACTTTTTTTAGACAAGATTCTTCGACTTGGTTTATGCTGCCAGCGACACGTTATTGATGGGATCTAAGTTGAAAGTTTAATTTAATAATAATTATAATTTTTCTGTCAATGTTATTTTTAATACTACCTTAATTTTAATATTTGTTACTATAACAAAAAAATTTTGACACTATTTTTGACACTTTTTTTAGACAACATTCTTCAAGGTGGTCTATGCTGCCAAATAAATTCTGCTCATGGGATCTAAATTTAAGAACAATTAATAAGTAATCTTTTAATTTGGAAAATGATATCTACACCCACTAAACAATTAATAGAATAATTTTTGCTTTGAAAATTACTTTTCGTTGGCATCCAGAATTTTTGAAGCACTTCCCCACCGTAATACTTGAAATACAAAAACGTCTATATGTTGACTACTAGTGAAAAATTAATTTTATCCCATGGTGTGGCCGTCGATCTCATTTGTCTTTGCAAAATATTGGGGAAGAAGGGATAGCCATCGTTCTCATGGTCCTGTACGATGTGAACAAAATAAAATCAGTGAAAACCCTATATAAAAAGACGAAGACTAGGTTGTCGACAACAACATATGAAGCATATCCTTAACAGTCCTTAACTGGGCAAGAAGGTCTAGTATACCAAATCCTTAACGAAGGAGGAGAAAAAGAAGAAAAAGAAAAGAAGAAGAAGAAGAAAAACTGAGTCGTGTAACAAATCCTTAACATGTAAGGAAGAAGGAAAAAGAAGAAAAAAATGAGGTCAGCTAGAGAGAGTACCTGCGAGAGAGAACCCGCGAGAGAGAGAGAGAGAGAGAGAGGGATAAAGAGAATTAGGGAAATATTCCCGCGGACGAACCAAAAATGAGAAAATTGGGCGCTTTTTTTTCCCGGGTTTGAGTTTCGCCTTTTTTTTTCCACACAATTATGCTATCAAAAATGCTATTTGGCTCCCAAAAATCTTGGGTGATGTGATCTACCATGACATAGCATAGTGATATGGCATGGTGACATGTTATAATTTATTGTAAACCATCATAATTCTGGTGATGTATATTTTAGGTAGATTTTGGTTATTCCATTAGCCTTAATTAGCATTGATATAATTAGTATGCTATTAATGTAAGAAACTCAGAAGTTATAAATGTTTACCAACCTTTTTTGGCCTAGTTATAGCAGCCAATAGATTCAAGATATTCATTTTTTTATTAAGCCAATAGCAATGAACATTTCCAAATAGCATAATAATAACAACAATTATAATTAAGGCTAGTGGAATAATCAAAATCTACCTAAAATAAACATCACTAGAATTACGATGGTTTACAATAAATTGTACCATGTCACCATGCCATATCATCATGCCATCTCCCATTATGTGGCATCCGACATAGCAGTTGACATGTCATGTTTTAACTGAAATAATTTATTACCCAATTTTTTTTATGTTAATGCTAATGCTAATTTTATTCTAATGTTAATATTAATTTTATTGTTAATGTTAAATTAATGTTAATGTTAATTAATGTAATGTTAATATTAATATTAATAATCATGTTAATTTATTGAATTAACATTACTGTTATCAGACCATATGTTCGACTGAAAATGATTGGTTCGGCTCGGTATGGTTTGATAAAAAGAGATTGGTTCAGACTAGGAGCAACCGTGGGCAACCGACTGTTAGGGGCTCACATCCAAGGATGACTACTTTTAGCATACGCGTTGGTTTGGTTTGTTTTTTTATTTAAATTTACAACTAAAAAAGTAATTAAAATTATTAAAAAATCCCATGTAAAAAAATTGTCATTAATATTATCATGATTTCTTTTACATTAATATTGAAACTAATATTAATATTAACATTAATGTTACGAGACCATATGTTTGAATGATAGCCCATCGGTACGGATTGATATAGTTCGATGCGGCCGTTTTGACCCATATCTGCAAAAACTCTCTAATTCATTGATCAAATCAACATGTTTTTATTTCAATAGTTTCTTTATTAATAACTACCATTAACACGTATCATTATTACATGCTAGTACGTAATCAAGAATGGTATAAATGGTTCAAATTATACATTTCGGTTCGGATTGATGTATAATTCTGGTCCAAGTTTGGTTTGGTTCGATGCGGTTGGTTTGACCCATACGTGCACACCCCTAAATCCAATTGATCACGTAGCAAATTTCAAAATTAAAATTATATTTAAATTTAACTTTAGAATTAAAATTAAAATTTAATTTAAAATTAAAATTTACAACTTAAAAAATAGTTAAAATTTAAATAAAAAATCCCTTGTAAAAATAAAAAGTTCACATTAATATATAATGATTTCTTTTACATTAATATTGAAACTAATATTAATATTAACATTAATGTTATGCTACCATATGTTCGACTGATAGCCCATCTGTTCGGATTGATATAGTTCGATGCGGCCGGTTTGACCCATATCTACAAAACCCCCAAATTCAATTGATCAAATCAACATGTTTTTATTTCAATGGTTTCTTTTATTAATAATTACCAATAACACGTACCATTGTTACATGCTAGTACGTAATCAAGAATGGTAACAATGGTTTGGATTATACATATCAGTTCAGATTGCTGTATAATTTTTGTCCAAGTTTGGTTCGATTCGATGCGGTTGGTTTGACCCATACGTACACACCCCTAAATCTAGTTGATCACGTAGCAAATTTTAAAATTAAAATTAGATTGAAATTTAAAATTAAAATTAGAATTAAAATTTAATTTTGATTTAAATTTAAAATTAAATTTAAATTTAAATATGTAACTTAAAAAATAATTAAAATTTAAATAAAAAATCCTTTGTAAAAATAAAAAGTTCACATTAATATTATCTTGGCAAATTTTAAAATTAAAATTAAAATTAAAATTAAAATTAAAATTATAAATGAAATTAAAATTTGGAAAGTTATAATTAACATTTATTGTTTAATTTAAATTAAACTTTAAATATGAAAAATTTCTTGTACGAACATGTAATTTTAAAAATTCAAAACTTTTAATCTTAATTAACTTCATAATTTCTAAGGGTGGAGGACGCAGAGAGAACGGGGGACGCGTTGCTACAGGCAGCGCACGATCACACCCCCACGAGCTGGTTAAATAGCCTTTTCCATTAAGAAAAGAACCCAACCAACTAGAGAGAAACACAGTAGAGAAGAGAAGAGTCACCTTTTCCATTAAGAAATGAAACCAACCTACTAGAGAGAAACAAAGGAGAGAAGAAGAAGAGTCATAATGGAGAGGACCAAGATCAACAACAGCGGATGGGCCGTCATCCCTACGGAGATTCTTTCAATGATACTGGTACCGTTGGGGATGTCGGTGCACGAGGTCATGCGCAACGTGGCCTCAGTGTGTTCATGGTGGAAGGCACTCAACGGTCCCTACTATTGGTCCAACGTGGACTTGGATCAGTGGTGCCCCAGGCACCACTAAACTGCAGAGATTAGTTTGACCGTAAAGAAGCTCGTGGCTCGCAGCACGGGAATTCTGCGGTCCTTCTCCGCGTACAAGCTCGACGAGGCCGCATTCTCTTTCGCATGTTATAGGCCTGTGCAAAATTTTGTTTTCTCTTTTTCTAGTACTTTATTTTTCAAATTAGAAATTTATATTTATCATATACAAAAGTTGTGAATTAATATGTTTTTCTCTTTTTATAATACGGTGGGAAATTTCTAAAGGTGCTGCGTATTCCGACGTGCGACGCGAGTGATGAAACTTTTATGACACACTTGGAATTTTTTTCGGTGCTGGAAGAACTCGACATTAGCTACTGCCTTTATATCACGTCGACGGGAATATTTTTCGTCGACAAGTATTGCCAGCGTCTGGTCAAGCTGAGGAGGAACATGCCCCCTCCATATTTCATAGTCAGCAACAGATTTGTGGTGAACACATTCAATGAAACGGAGGAAAAGACCATGGCCGACTCGATGCCGCATCTCGAGCACCTTGAGATGGGCTCAGGCATGTTCAACGGAGACACATTACGATCTATTATATACAACTGCAAGGGTCTTCGCGTGCTCGACATATGTAGGTGCTTCAACGTGTACCTCAACAACGACCTCAGAAACATTTGTGATTTAATACAGACGTTTAAACGACCCTTTGACGATGTAATCCCAGGAAAACGTGGATACAAAATTTATAGTTATTTAGATCTCATCAATAAGTCCTGGGGTGAATGGTTCTTCTGACATTAGCGCATGCATGCATTTCTTTATATATTTTCATGTTATATGATATCAGTATTATCCTCAATGCAATGGGTTATTAATGTTGAATTGTTATTAATGTTCTTAGTCTGGGTATCATCTGAACTATTGATTTCCTTCATTTTGGAGAAATTGTAAAATTATCCAAATTATGTGACATTATGGGATTATGACGCCAAACTCGATTCCTTCTGTCCCACAAACCAAGACCATGTGAAGACAAATTTCGGCGGTACAATGCAAAGTGAAGAATTTTGGCGGTACAAATAGCCCTGATACTGACTGTATCAGTGCTTAACATTAATACAACATCAGTGTAATCATATCCAAGAGATTTGGATGTTCTCCACACAATGATGACATTTTACCTTCTTTAAGATGAAATTTGGCGATACAAAATCCACTGCTATTCACTATAATTAAGAAGTGGTGCAAATTCCACTGCCATTAACCATAATTAAGGAGTGGCCTGGGGGAGATACGTGGAAACTGGTTTCTTTTTCACAACCCTTCAAATCTACTTATACAGCCATGCAACAACCAAACTATACACCACCCTTCAAAACCAATTTATATAGATTGAAAACCAAACTAAACAGCCAAACTATTCATATTCACAACCCTTCAGAACAGTCTCAATGGAGAAGAGCAAAACCAACATCTGCAGATGGGCCACCATCCCCAAGGAGATACTAGCCATAGTTTTTGTACTAGCGGAGATGTCGTATGAGGAGGTCATCTGCTTGTCTTTCATTTGCCAATCATGGTGGAAGGCACTCTACTATCCCTGCTTCTGGTCGGACGTCAAGTTGACTTAGTGGTGCTGCAAGGTTAACCTAACCTGGAAAATTGATGAGGCGGTGAACAAGCTAGTGGCATGCAGTGAGGGAAACCTAACCTCCCTCTCTGTTTACAAAATGACAAATAGGACTTCTCCTTTACTTCCTCAAGTCCAGTACACGATATTCTTAATCTATTTTGTTATAAAGTTATAATTTGTTAATTTTAATTTTTGTTTTCCTGGTTATACCACTATTTATAATACAGTGATAAATTTTAAGGGTCCTGCGAATGCCAATGAGCAACGTGAGTGACAAAATTTTCGAGAAACATTTAGAGTTTTTTTTCGATTCCGACAGAACTAAACATCAGCTACTGCATCCACATTACGTCTAAGGGCATCGAACTCCTCGGAAGTCATTGCCAGCATCTAGTTATGCTGAAGAGGAACATGCCACCTCCATAGTTCATGATCATGAACGAATTCAAGAAGGAAACCATCGACAAGTCAGAGGCCATGGCCGTTGCCTCTTCGGTGCTGTGACTCGAACACCTCGAGGTAAAGTTTGGCATGTTCGACGACGACGGGCTGAGAGCAATCATGACAAAGTGCAAGGATCTTAGCGTAGTCGACATAAGAGGATGCTGGAATATGTGGCTAGATGGGGACCTCGAGTACATAGATGGTTGGTAGATTTTGTAAAGGATCCCTTCGAGGATCGGAACCCATGTGAGGGTGTGAACCAGATCTGGGAGGAGGAGAATGATGTTTCACTTGACATCGGTGATAAACCGTGGTTGGATTATAAAATGTCATATGATTATTCTGACTGTTAATATTAAATGATTATTTTCATTGTAAGGCTCTGTGTGCTAAATTATAAGAGTATATGGGATTATGATTGAATCTAATATTTCTTTAGCTCGCATCATAAATGTTTATGATGCGAGCTAAATGTGTTGACTTAGATCAAAAAATTTGTTGCCACATTTTTAACAATGGTTATTAAGACTTGGGTTTGGTTTGGTTTGGTTTGGTTTGCTCACTGAATAAATTAGACTCAAAATTACATGATAATTTGACTTTTATTAAATCTTTACATAGATTAGATTGTTAGTTTGATTTCGCTTTCGTTAAATCTTTACATAGTTTAGACTTAAAATTCCATGATAATTTGAACTTGAATAACGTTTTGGCTTATAATTTGTTTCCTTCAGATTTATATTGTTTAAATATATTCTAATGCATGTTTAAATCATATAGGCTGCAAAAGAAAAGGACTCAAAATTAGTTTAGATTAATCATACTGAGATTTTGTTATGTATCGGACCATATTAAATTTGATTACAATTAAAATTCTTAATTTTTATAAGATGATGTTGTTAATTTGATTTGCTTTGCATTAAATCTTTACATAGATTGGACTCAAAATTATAAATTAGGTTTAATATTTTATATTATTATATTTAAATTATGGTAGATTATATTTTATTACATTTTAATATATAAAATAATAAATAAATCTGGATTAGATCAAATATGGTAGTTGTCTGCTACATAATATGGTATCAAATATAAATCAAATATTTATATTTATGAAATATAAAATAATAAATAAATCTGGCCATTTAATTTAATTTATGGTAGTTGTCTGCTACATAATATAGTATCAAATAAGGTTGGTTGTATAGTAAATAATAATTTTTTAGAATAAGTTTGGCTCTAGTGTTATGTGGATTTAATATAACATTTATGTAGATATCTTAAAAAAATGCTATAAACAATGGTCAAACATGTTGCTTATCCCTAGATTGCACGACAAATTGGTCGGAGGATAGTAGGTTAATTATATTCAAACACTCGCAAAATTTTTGTTTTTGTCACCGTATTTTGTGCAGCCATACTGTGGAATCCTGATTAAATGATATTCAGATTTTCTTCCATAATATAATGTGACTTTAAAACAGCTAAAAGTTAAATTTGTTAAATTGTTTGTTTAAGGCCCTTGATAAAGATACTACAAAAAAGACTTGGGGCTGACCCAATTCTTTTTATAAATTTTTCACTCAAAATTTTACTTATGGCTAGCACAAAAATATATTTAGGACTAGCCCTGAGTAAAATTTTGAGCGAAAATTTATAATAAAAATTCCCCCAACCAAAAAATGAGGGGAAAAATCTCCCCACCAAAAATAATTTTTGGGCTAGCATTTTTAAAGATCAAATAACCTTCCCTCTTTATTTCGCAGACCCTCCGCCAAAACCCTCCCAACATTAAAACCTGCTAAAATTCCCCCCCCAACCGAGGAAAAATTCTAAAAGAGAGGAAATTTTTTCCAAAGGGGAGGTTATTACGATCAAGGATGAAACCACTGGCCATAGCTGCAGCGGAAGAGGCCGCGATAAAAGATTAGAAATCGACAGTGGCATCAATAGGCGCAGCGGCAGCGGTAGAGGCCGCAAAGGCAGAGGCGGCAGTAGCAGAGGCCACAAATAAAGAGGCGAGGGAGGCCACAAAGGCAAATAAGACAGCGATTCCAAAGTTGAGGTATTTATGCAAAAGAAAGGAAGCACTGGCTAGAGCTGCAGCGGCAGTGTGCACAAAAAAATATGCGGCAGAGGCAGAGGCCACATTGCTCACAGCGATATCGAAAGAGGCAGAGACTGTAATTAAAGCAGCGGCAACCGCAGAGGCCGTATCAAAGGGAATGAGACCGGCTATTTCAAAGTCAAAGGAGGCACATGATTTTGAATCCGAATCTGATGCAGAGAAAACATCTGCAGATGGGCCGCCATCCCCAAGGTGATCCTAGCCATGGTTTTGGTACTAGCGGAGATGTCGTATGAGAAGGTCATCTGCTTGTCTTTCATTTGCCGATCGTGGTGGAAGGCGCTACTATATATATTTTGTGTGGTGTCTATATATATATATATATATATATATATATATATATATATATATATATGTGTGTGGTGTGTGTGTGTGTGTGTGGTGTGTGGTGTGTTGTGTTTTGTGTGTGTGTGTGTGTGTGTGGTGTGTGTGTGTGTGTGTCTACATATATATATATCACAAACACACATACACACACACACACACACACACACACACACACAACTATATATAATATATATATATATATATATATATATTTATATATATATATATATATATATATATATATATTATTATATATATATATATATATTCATGTGTGTGTGTGTCTACACACATATATATATATATATATATATATATATAAAAAATATATATATATATATTATATATATATATATATATATATATATATATATATATATTTATGTGTGTGAGTGGTATATGTATAAAGATATATATAGATAGAGAGTGAGGTAGAGAGGGGAGTAGAGAGTGAGATGGAGGAGAGTAGAAAGTGAGAAGAAGAAAGATAACAACAGCAGCTATGGGGGGATTAGGGGCTGCCCCCCCAACAAACAGCAGCAGCAGCACAAATAGCAGCAGCAACATTAAAAGCAGCAGCATCACCCCACCATTTCACCCATTGGCCCCCATATAAACCCCTTGTATACCCTGTATAAACCCCAATATAGCCCTCTATATATCCCTATATATGTGTGTGAGTTTGGTTATTAGTTTAGAAAGTTAGTGAGGAGTTTTTGTTAGTCTGGAGTGTGTGTGAGAGTTTGAAGAGTTAGAGTTTAGCTTTGTGTAGTGGTTAGAAGTTAGTATACTCGATAGGTTAGATAGTTAGATAGCAAGTTGGTTTGGTTAGATAAGGTGAGTCTAGTTAGAGTCTAGATGTGTGGTATTCAGAGATACCAAGTTGGTATCTCAATATCCATTATCCTAAGGTAATGAGAATTTATCCTTTTTGACTTTGAGTGTCAAAATATCATGATACGGTATCATGATACTAGAAGAGGGTTGGAATACCATATTAGAGAGTGGAGAAAAACTTAGAATGAAGTGGAGAGGTCTAGAGTCAGAGTTAGAGGCTAAGGTAAAGTTTTACCTTGAAAAGGGTAAGAGGGTATGTTAGGATAAAACATTTTTCTAACATATGAGTTTACTACTTTAAGATATAGTTATAATTAGGATTTTATGGTTGGTAATGTTTAGAAATAGTGGACTTAGACCATTTTTGACCTTGGTTGACCACGGTTGACTATTTTGACCAAAAGTCAACCAGAAGTCAACTATAGCCTAAAATTGACTAGAACTTGACCGAAGTTGACCCAAAGTCAACTGTTAGTCAACATTAGTCAAGGTGACCTAGAGTTGACCAAGGGTTGACCAGAGTTGACCAGTTGACCAAAAGTTAAACGTAAGTTAATCTTTGACTTAAATTGACCTAGTTTAAGTTTGTTTGACTTATCTTGACGTAGTTTGACTTTGTTAGGCCTAGTATAACTTAGATTGACTCTGTATAATCTAGTTTGACTTTGTTTGACCTAGTTTGACTTAGTTTGACGTGCCTTGATATAGTTTGACTTAGTATGACTGATTTTACTTCCAAACCCTTATATTGTTACACTATTCCATCTATAGGTCCTCGAGGCACTGTTCTTGGACTCAGTCGATTTATCCGTCATATCATAGGCGAGAGTACATTCTCTGATAACTTTTCTAATTTACTATAACTGTTATAATTCATGTACTTAGTGTAGATATACTTGTTCTTGACACATTGGTCACACAGATTGGTATTCATGGATTCCAAAGGAGATGTTATTCCTTGTTATCTTGGTATATCTTATGCACACTCCTTGTAGTTCTTGTGCAGTATATTGATACCGATTCTTGAGGAGACTTGCTTCCTTCTCGCAGAATCCCGTGTCGTAACGTGTCTTGCTTGGATCCACTCTACCAGTCGGGGGCAAGGAGTATTAACGTAGATATGTGGTCAATTCCTATTGTGCACCCATTGTGTATCGATTGATTGTGAGTGTTGATCATACATTCCATGTATGATTAGCCAGGCCTGTTACTATTGTGCAAGTTTCCAAGCCGGCCACATGTTGTAGCTAGTACTCACACACCTAGATAGATGATTCTTGATTCTTGTACATGCCATGATCAGTTTTACTTACCTTGTTCTAGCTTTAGATTTATAACTTACCTTGCCATGATACTCGTATGTACATTTTATGATTTCTTGTATATACTCTCTATTTAAAGTCTTATAGCTTTTGTCATATCTTGTGAACTGTTGTTAGTTGAGTATGCTCGTTCCATCCTGACTGGATATGTTGACAAATATTACAGATGACGGTGAGGAGGATTGCTGTACCTACTACGGTCGGGATGACGTAGTGGGCATAGACTTGGAGGCCTTGGTTCAACAGGGCTTAGCTCCGCCCGACGAGCCCTAGCTATAGTTTAGTTAGAGTAGATTTTGGACTAGACCTTGTCTCCAGCTTGCTACTTATGCTTATGATATTGGAATTTGTATAACTATATTACTTGTGTTTTTTCTTTCTGTTGAGCTAGATATACATTTTGTGGTTTATATCTACCTTGATTTCATGCCATGATTCTTCCTACTAGATTGTGATTGAGTTTATCAGTATTTTAATTATATCCTCCGTTTAGAGATGACAGGTTATTATACTATTTTTGCTAGCAGATCTACAGCGTTCTACGCCATTTTATGGAGTAGGCTGGGTGCTGTTACGCACTTTTGCCCCTACCTAGGGTGGGGTCGTGACAAACAGATGCATTTAAATGCGGGTGTCCAATGATTTTTATGGGTTTGATCCAGTTACTATTTTGATATAAAGGATATAGATAGTGTCCATCCCGGATGCTTTTTATAAGATATAAATCGGTTGGTGTCAATGGCCAACATATGTAACAAGGATGAATTGAAAACTTCGTATAAATTGTTGCATACCTACATATGTCAGACACTGAATCCTACTAGACACGACAGTTCCATCCATCATGATAGAGTAAGTTTCTTTATTATAGGGACAAAAAGAAGGACGGAAGTAGGTCGTTACATGTTTAGTAGAAGAATGTATTTTGTGGAAAGACCGATTGTAAGGACATCTCTCCCTTTTAGGGGATTTATATGCTCGCTGGCTGCTAAACATGGTCCCAAGCTTAATAGGAGATGTTTATCTCAATAACAGAGGAAACATAAAAAAATTGACTTTCAGTCGATTATTAAGATAATAAGTAGACTCTTCTCTTCCACAATCTAGCCATCCACCAACTCAGGCACCATCAAACAAACCATCAACATCCGGAAGACAAACCAACAAGGACAAGGTGGATGATTTGTACCAATTTGATTGCTGCAAATTTTGAAAAAGTCTTCAACGTGGTGAAGACTATATCAGACACACATAATTGATTCTGGATAGGATGAAAGAGCTAGAGGCAGAATTAGTGAAGAATAAGACAAAGAAGAAGAGAATGAATGAAAATTGTTTGGAGGTATTGAAAAATAATATTGTTAATTTTACCTTACATTTTGTTTCTTTTTATACTAGAACTCTTGATGATTCTGTAATATAATAGATAAATTGATACTCTAATGTTAGAATGATAAGTCTCCATCTAGAATTAGCTCAACAGTGATGGATATTAAATTATCTGGACATGGGTTTTTTTCTTCTTTATCTCAATCTGGAAATTGTATTGAAAATGGAAAGATAAGGTTACATTCAAAATGATATTATAAGTCTTTTTTTTTTCCATTATAGTCTTTTCCATTACAGTCTTCCTATTACATGCTACTCTGTTACTAATTGATCTAGCTATCCATGCTGGATTATTTTCTTAGCGGACTTCTAGTTTGCTTGCTAACTGTATATACTTGCTAATACTATGATATCAGTACCATCACTAAAGAAGGAATTCAAGGAATCATTGTATTTAAATTAAGCTCCAGTTATTACTGTGTACATTGTATAATCTTGTGAGCTTTAACTCAGCTTAACAGAATGTTCATCTTTGATGCCTAAGGATATAGCAATACTTGTTAGCCCTTATTCTATCTTAAACAATCTAGAACACAAGCACATGGTCTTGACAAAGCTACTCTGGATAATAGTTAAATATTGTACTGATACTATGCTACTAGATGCTTGATACTTGCACTGATACTGCACAATGCACCCTGAAATAGTGATTTAGGACTCAACAGAT
>JANAVB010035989.1:0-72500 GCA_029216955.1 Iris pallida | reverse complement strand
TATGATTCTGAGGAGGATGTCCGACATTCTGAAAGCGATGATTTTAGAGATAATTTTGTTGGTGAAGGTGCAGAGGCTGATCGGTCTGAAGTCTTTGAAGGTGTCCGGGTTGTCTTTCTTGGGAATGAGGATAATGTGAGCAGAGGATATAGATTTGGATAAGTGGCTCCTTGGAAAAATGCGGTAGTGGCATCTCCAAGGTCAGACTTAATGATATCCCAGCAAGTGCGGAAGAACACCCCGTTGAATCCATCTGGACCCGGTGCGCTGTTAGCATTAATGGACCACACAGCGGTCTTAATCTCGTCGACAGAGGGGGGAGCGCATAGGCAAACATTGTCTCTGTCGCAAATCAGGGAGGGGATCTCGGCCAGGAAACTGTCATCTTTTATCACGTCCTCTTTAGCAAATATGTTGGAGAAATAGTTCGTGGCTGCCATCCGAATGTTCTCCTGATCGTCCAGCAGTTGACCATTATCATCGCGGATGCGATGAATCTTCAGAGCGCTTCTGCGTCCTTTGACGCATTTGTGGAAGAAACCAGAATTCTTGTCCCCTTCCAAGTCCCAGGTTAATCTAGCCTTTTGTTTCCAGAATTCAGTTTCAATCCTGATTCTAGACTTAAGAATGGCCTTGGCTAGGTTGAGAGAAGCGCGATTCTCCTGGGACCCGAATAGGGCGAAGTCGATCTTCGCGCGGGTGACATCGTCTTCAGCATCTTTAATTGCCTGAAAAATGTCACCGAACGTAATTTGCTCCAGGCCGTGAGGGCTCTTCTAGTATCTTTCAGTTTGGAAGCAATTCTGACCAGAGGTTCTGGGTGATTGACCGAAGCCCAAGCCTCTTCCACGATGGCATGAACTGGGGGAGGTGGCGCCAGAAGTCCAGGAAGCGGAAGGATTTTTGGATGCGGTTATGAGAGATGTTAATCTCGAGAAGGAGGGGGGAATGGTTGGATTCAGTGGAGTTCAGATGTGACAGATTACTAGTCAAGCCCAAATCCGACCAACTGTCGTTAACCATGGCGCGATCGAGGCGAGAGTATTGCCTACGCAAACCATCTTGCATGTTGCACCAAGTGAACTGATTACCGTGGAAAGGGTTGGCGGTAAGGTGGGCGGTTAAGGCAAAATTATTGAAGTCCTCCATGGCCGAATGGGGGGGGGGTCACGCCCCCCAGATTTCTCCTCTCTGCAAGAAATCGTGTTAAAATCACCGATGCACAGCCATGGCAAATCATCGTAAGGAAGGGAGGGGCCCGACAAAAGCTCCCAAAGAACTTTATGCTCCGGGATGCTGCAGCTACCATGGATGGCCGAAAGAAGGATGCGGGACTTGAAGGTGGGGTATTCGACCCAACAGGAGAGGGCTTGGGGGGAGTCGTTTATAATGCCGAAGCGAAAGTCAGCTGCGAAGAAGATCTAAATGTCTTGACATCCGGAGATCGCGGTAGGGAAACCCAGCTTGAGTTGAATTTCTTTTATTCTTTTGTGTTTAATTTTGGGTTCGATAATGACAAGCAGATCAATCCGATGAGCTTTGGTGAGGCTGCTTATCCGATTCATAGTCTGTTTGTTCCCAATGCCTCGAACATTCCAAGAAAGAATGTTAGGCATTAAGGGAGGGGGTAGTGGTGGTTTGCAGCTTTGCGGCGGATCTCGTGGTCATCGCCGTATGCTGCCTTTGTTTCTTGGATTTCTTTTTTTTTTGAGAGGGTTGTTTCCTGGGCTGGTGCAGACGGGTTCAAGATACCTATCTGAACTCGGGTGAACGCTAGCGCCTGCCGGGGGGGGATATGTCAGAGTCTTCACATTCCGCTAGGGGGCAAAGAGGATTGTCTCGATCGAGGAACCCCGCTTGCTGAGCCTGCCAAAATCTTCCTGAGAGCGGGGATTGCGGGCGAGGAGGAACGGTGGCCGATCGAAGGGGGGAAGCTGGAATGGCTGCGGACAGAGCCCCGACTACCACACCGATGGAGTGCGATCTGTGGTCAGCCGAAGACTGGACTCCAGAAGTATCGGAGAAGGAGGCTTGGGGGGGGCAGCGATGGAGAGACGAGTGATGGGGGTGTTTTGGAGGGGGACGATGTCAGGAGGGGTGTTAGGAAGGCCACCGGGGATGGGCGACTCCGGAGAGCAGTCATCCAGATCGAAGTCGAGAGCTTCAAAGGAGTTATGAAGAGTGATGGCAAGTGAGGGGGATTGGGGGTTAGAGGGGCGATCAGAGTCCTGCAGCTCTGGAGCGACAACAGCAGATTCTGAGACCAATGCTCCGCAGGAATTTAGTATAGTGATGGCGAGAGAGGGTGTAGGTACGGAGATATCAGCGGAATGAGTTTGGGAACTCTGAGCGGAAGGAGCGGGGTTGGGATGGATCCGCGTTGTATGGCGGGATGATGGAGCCGCAACAGTGCCACCCGCTTTCCTGGGGACAGGTTTCTTGAGTTCAGGGTGAGCGTGGAAGCAGTGTTGTAGAGAGTGTCCGCTCATCTGGCAGTGTTGACAGAAAATAATGCTGTTGTCGTAAACCAGCGCTTGCCTGAATGATTTATCTCCGAGTTCTAACTCTATCTCCGAGGGTGGCTCGATAGCAAGGTCCAGCTCTACGCAAATCTTTGTATAGTTACATTTAGAGAGGTTTCTCGTTTCTTCTGCGATGGCAACAAGGACCCCGAAAGAGCTGGCGATCCTCTTGAGGGCCGCAGCAGGGAAGCACACAAGAGGGAGATTGGAAAGGGTGATCCGGGAGGTGATGATGGTCGAGTCGATCTTTGGGTTAAAATTCGGAGGACCATTTGACAATTTTGGCAAACTGCATGTCAATTTTGGTCATGCCTTTCGACCACACTTTGCTGTAGTCCTGATCGGAGAAAAGATGAAGGAACAGGTGTTTGGGGTTAAGAGGAGCTATCCGGTAAGTCACCGAGAGACCCCAACTGGAGATGGCCTCCTAGACTATTGTTAGTTTGGGACATCCGGATCCGAACTTGAGAACCAAAGTTCCGATGAAGGGGGAAGAGAGGGAGCGGATCTCCTCGCTGGAGAAAGGGACCCGAATAGGGTATCCGTCAGTCGGGGGCGTCAGATAGACGTCTGGCAGGACCACTTCAGCGGCCGGAAGAGGGCCAGTCCGAATTCGATCAGGCCTTAGAGCGTCCGCAAAAGAGAGGGTGTTGGGGGTGGTTCTGAATGCCGAAGGGTTCAGGCCAGAGGGGGTTCCACTACTGAAGGAGGGTGCTGCAACGGCAGGGGCCCTGCGAGAGAGGGGGTCTGAGGGAGGGATCACCAGAACATCGGCGAGGGGTGGGGAAAGGGCACATGCAGCGTTCTGAGAGCCCACCCCAGCAGCAGCCGGGGTAAAGGAGGCTTGCGCCAAGGAAGAATCCGAGCAAGCAAAGGTCTGAGGGGGAGAGGGAACTACGCAGACGACTGTCCGGGGATCCGAGGCCGGTCCCAGCAGGGGGGCGGTCCGAGAGGGCACCGGGAGACGTACCCTGGGCGGGGACGGCCTTAGGGGATGAGGAGGAAGCTCCACCACCGGAGGTGGCCGGAGGAGCGGCCTGGTGTGGGAGGCCCAACTGGGAGTGTGCGGAGTTGGGCCATGATAGAGCAACCGGGGGAGCACCCGCTGCGCCGGGGACAAGGGGAGAGGAGGGGGGTTGAACGCTGCCGGCTGGCGCGGCTGAGGTGGCCGGAAGAAGCGCCGAGGGGCTCCCGAGAGGGTGGGTCGACCTGTGCTGGGGCAACTATGCAAGGGGGAGAGTGGAGGCAGCCACGTGCGCGAGGGGAAGCCCCACCATCTGCGCAAGGGGAGCAGCGGGAAGACCAGTACGCGTGGGGGAGAGGAGGGGGGGCCCTCGGGCTGCACACGAAAGGGGGGAGTCCGAACTGACCAGTGTGCATGGGGAGTCCGAACTGCGCTGAACCACTAGCGCCAGGGGGAGAGAGGAGTCAGCCACGTGGGAGGGACCCACGTGCTGCGCAAAGGGACTTGCGCGCAGGAGCGGGTCAGTAGACCGCGCAGAAGAGTTGAGCCTATGCTGCTCCATGTGCTGCACAAAGGGACTTGCGCGCAGGAGCGGGTCAACGGACCGCGCAGAAGTGTTCAGCCCAGGCTGCTCCATAGGGCTGGGGCCCACAGCATGGGGGATAGGAGCCTCTGCGCAAACCGATGAGCGACCAAGAGGCGCAAAGAAAGGGACATGTGCACCGCCCGAGGAGTCAACGCACGGGGCCCGAGACTCGTGCCCCCCGAGGGTGTAGGCCCACGTGGGTGGACGAGACTGAAGGGACACCCGCGAGCCATCATACGCCACCGGTGGGGGAAACGAGGAGCGGGTGACGTCGATCGGACGCTGAACGCCGGTGGATGGAAAACGGGGCCACCGCAGGGGAGCTGCCGCCGACGGCGAGGCTAGAGTAGCCGCACCCTGGACCACAGAGGGTGGGGGAGATACACGGTCGACGTCGGGGACAGAGGGGGGTGGCCAGCTCAGGGGGGCGCCACCGCGGAGAGGGACCGCCGGAGCAGCTCCGCGGAACGATCGACCAGGTCCACGAGGTCCTGCGGCCAACTGGGTCGAGGAGGCCGGAGGGAGAGGGAACCGGCCGGGGAGGGGGAAGGCGACGGGTCAGCGGGGCCAAGCGCCGCCGCGGGGGTGGGTGACTACGCGGCCTGGACTTCCCGGTAAGAAGAAGGAGTGCGCCGAGGGATCACTCCGGCGCCGGCTGTCTCTACGGCAAGAGACGAGGAGGACCTCTGCGAAGGAGGGGGTCCCAAGATCGAGGGAAGAGAGGATCGGGGGGGTCGACGCCTCCGTCCGAAGCTGGCGTGGCCGGGCCGTAACCGCTCGACAGGACAAGGGTGTCCTCTCGCCTTGAGAGGCGCAGCGCCAAAGCACGGTGTCACACGACGATGACGACTGCGGCGGAGCCGGTGGGCGAAGGTGGAGGGCGTCCGAGCCGACAGCCGTACGGGTGGGAGCGCCGGTCGACGGTGGGTGCCATGCCGGAAAGGGGGGGGGGGGAGGGGGATCAACAGCCATGTCAACTTCATATATATATATATATTTTATATATATATATATATATATATATATATATATATATTTTAATTTATATATATATATATATATATATATATATATATATATATATATATATATATAAATTAAAATATATATATATATATATATATATATATAAATTAAAAAAAATATATATATATATATATATATATATATATATATATATATATATATATATATATAAAATATATATATATAAAATATATATATATATATATATATATATATATATATATATATATATATATATATATATATATATATATATATATATATATATATATATATATATAATGAGCTCTCTCTTCCTTGAGAGAGCGCCGCACCTAGAACCCTAACCCACCGATTCCGGCTTGGCCTCTGGCCGGGCCGGCGTCCTTACCACGACCGGATCATTTGACCGTCGTGTCTCTGCCTTGACGGTTCATGGCGTTGAAAACCTTTGTGGAGGTGGTTGGGACTTCTCCGGTGGTCCCATCGATCTCTGTTAAAACTCCTTCTTTTTCGAAGGGGGGCCCTGTTGTCTCCTTCTCCGAAGAAGATGAACAGATCCTAATCCAACCTTTCAAATTTGCTTTGATTGGGAAGTTTTCCTACGCCATGCCACCCATCGATGTGATCCGAAAGTGCTTCATGGGCTTTCAGTTCGCTGGTGAGGTGCAGGTTGGGGTGATCGACCCTAAACATATCATTATTCGGCCGTCTCTTGAGATCGATTTTCTACGCCTTAGGGCGAGAGAGATTTGGTATGTTGCTAAGGCTCCGATGTGTGTCTTCCGTTGGTCTAAAGATTTTAGTGCAGCTCAAGAATCTCCGTTGGCTCCCACGTTGGTTTCTTTACATGGTCTTCCTCATCAACTTTTTGCAAAGAATGCTCTCTTTTCTATTGTTATGGGCATTGGTACTCCCCTCAAACTGGATAGAGCGACGGAAGAATTTACACGACCTAGTACTGCTCGTGTCTTTGTTGAGGTGGATGCGAGCAAACCGCTTCCCCCATTGGTTCGTATTAATCTCCCTAATGGACGTACCTTCGTTCAGAAGATTGAATATGAAACCATCCCTAAATTCTGCTCATTATGCAAGCACCAAGGACATACTAGAGACCACTGCAAAGTTAATACAACTAATGCGGTTCATCCTCCTCAACAGAAACACAAAGAAATAATCATTGACCCTTTTCCCAAGCTGGTGGGGCCCACAAATTTTGAGCAAGGGGAGACATCCAATCCGGAACTGCCACTGATTGACACTGCCATTAATGCCCCACCGCCTCGGACAGATCAGCAGGACATCTCCACTCATGGAGAGCCTCCCAATGAGGTACTTCCAACTGAAAACACTAATACCCCCGCAGCCATTTCCTCACCTGTCAACGAACTACAATTGTCATCTTCTCCCACTTCACATCCCTCATCCCCACGCGTGATCCCTGATAATCCTCCTTCCCCAACTATTGTCCACCTTGAAGAAGTAGAAGAAGGAGAAATTAGATCCTGGGCGGATAAAGTTGACGCTACGGATGCTCAAGCGGACGTCCAACTCCTAGTAGATGCAGCGGAGCCCATTGCCACTTCGTCAGGTGAACCTGGAGCTGCTCCCCTTGCAGACTTGGATACTTGTGTCGATGGCGACAGGCCATGCCTCCCTCCGATCATCCCAGGGAACCAGAAGAAAAAGAAAGCTCCTCCTATCCTCGCCACCCGCCTCCTACGCTCGGCAGCTAAGCTCGCACAAACTCCTCCCCCCCGTCCTCCTCTAATGCTTAATGTCCTATGTTGGAATATTAGGGGCATTGCCAATCCTATGGCTCTTAAAAGATTGAAGTCTCTTTATAGGACGAATAAAGTTCCTCTTGTGGTTATCATTGAACCTAAAGTGAATATTGACAAGCTGCTCACTTATCAACTAAAATTGGGGTTTCAATGTTCCTACTCTAACCAACGTGGGAATATTTGGATTATGGCCAGATATGACATGGAGTTATCGGTGATCGACTCCTTCGATCAATGCCTTACAGTTTTCCTTACTTTTCCTCTTTTGCTATCTGTTGCTATTTTTTTTGCTGTTCATGGTAATAACACGAAGGAAGGTAGACGTTTCCTTTGGGATCACTTACTTATGATTCGATCTAGATGGCATCTCCCCTGGTTGGCTGCGGGCGACTTCAATGCTATTACTCTTATGGAGGAGTAATTCGGTGGTCTTCCCCCTTGCTTTGTCTCTATGAAAGAGTTCTCGGATTTTTAAACTGCGACCGACCTTTCCGAGATTCCTTACTCGGGAATTGCTTTACTTGGCTGGATAGACAATATGGATCACCTAAGCAAGGTTCTCGTCTGGATAGGATATTACTGGACTCCAAATGGCTTGAATGGGCTCCATGTTCGTTAGTTTTTCATTTGAACAGATCGGAGTCGGATCATGCGCCTCTCTTACTGTCATTGGAGGGCGAAAAACCTAATTCTCCCCGTCCTTTCCGCTTTATCCACTTTTGGAAGGACCATGCTAGTTTCCTTTCAGTTGTTGACGTAGCATGGCGCACAATTGATAATGTCAACAGTTTGGTTAGGGTTGGAATTCGTCTTGCGGCTACCAGGAAGGCATTATCTGTATGGAGTAGATCAACTTTTGGTGATATTTTTCAGGAAGTCAAGAAAGTGGAGGATGCTGTTACTACTTTGGAGGCTGCTTATGAGGCTGATCCATCCCTTCGCCCTCAATGGCTCCTTGCTCGGGCTCACTTGAAACAACGTTTGCGTATTGAGGACACTTATTGGAAACAGAAAGCTAGGGTGAAGTGGGACGAGAAGGGCGACAAGAACACAAAGTTTTATCATTCATGTGTTTCTTCTAAGCGTAATCGGCTTCATATCCATCATCTTCATACTTCGGATGGTCGGGCTCTCTCTACTTCACCAGATATTCAGCACGAAGCGAATGATTACTATTGTAAGATCTTTACTCCTCCTCATTTAGTTCTTCATGATGATTATTTCTAGCATATTCCTAACATTATTACTAAAGAAGACAATGAGGTTTTGACTGCCAAACCAACTATGGAGGAACTCTTAGCTACTATTAAGTGCATGGATCTTATTAGTACCTCGGGTCCAGATGGATTTACTGGCTCATTCTTTTTGGCTTGCTGGGATATCATTGGGATCGACATCTTTGATGCGGTTTGTTTATTCATGGATGGCTTTGCTCTGCCTAGATCATTTACAAGTACTTATCTATTACCCATTCCTAAGCACAAACAACCAAAGTCTCTCACTGATTATCGACCCATTAGTCTCTGCAATTTTGTTAACAAAATTATTTCCAAACTCTTGGCGAGAAGGCTTATTGAGATTCTGCCCCGCATCTCCAGAACAAAGTGGTTTTGTTAGGGGTAGGGAAATAGTGGACAATATTGTCTTGGCTCAGGAAATGATTGCTGTTTTGGATCACAAACATTGGGGTGGCAATTTGGCAATCAAACTTGATATAAGCAAAGCTTATGATCGGGTTAGTTGGGCTTTTCTTCTCCGGGTGATGAAACAGTTCGGGTTTAGTAATGAATGGTGCATACTAATCCTCCATTTGGTGGATAACATTTGGTTTTCCACTCTTATTAATGGTCGTTCTTCAAGCTTTTTCCATGGGCAGTGTGGGATTCGACAAGGAGATCCTATCTCCCCAGCTTTATTTATCATTGCAGCTGAAGCACTTACTCATAATCTCATCCATTTGAATATTGTCAATGGCTTTTCAGGCTACTATTCGCCGAGAGGGTGCCGCAGGATTTCTCATCTTGCTTATGCAGATGATCTTCTCATATTTACTGGTGCGGATAAGCGTTCCATTCGGCTCCTTATGGAGGTGATCCATGCCTATGAATTTAATTCTGGACAACAAGTCAATGCTTCTAAATCTTCTATGATTTTATCGGAGAAGGTGGAACCTTGTAGAGCTGCGAAAATTCAACAGATGACTGGCTTTCAATTGAGGAATGGTACAATTGTATATTTGGGATGTCCTATTTCTACGGGGCGCAGGAATGCTGGTATGTATGATGAGCTGATTTACAAAATTCGTTCTCGGATCTCCGGCTGGAATAACAAGATCTTATCGTATGGTGGACGACTTGTGCTTATCAAATCGATTCTTACTTCAATCCCAGTTCATTGCTTATCAACTAACAATCCCCCTATTTCTGTTCTTAATCGTATTGAAAGCATGCTTGATAGTTTCCTTTGGGGGTCCAAGGATGGCTTACCTAAGCATACTTGGCTTCGATGGGATCGGGTGGCTAGGCCTATTACTGAAGGGGGCCTGGGCGTGAGACGGTTGGGGGATGTTATGGATGCTATGACTGTCAAGCTATGGTGGAAACTGAGATCGACAAACTCTCTATGGGCTACTTTTTTCAAAGACAAATACTGCTCTATCTCTCATCCTAGTGATGTTGAGATTACCTCAGCTGCATCTCATGTTTGGAAGCGACTAATCAGAGGGCGTCACCTTGGGGACGAGTTCATTGGTGAGGATGCTTTGGGTCAGCTTAGGTGGACTCAAAACCCATCAGGTAACTTCTCTCTTGCTTCGACTTGGAGCACTGTTCGAGCTGAATTTTCTCAGCAAGCTTTCCTCAACAATGCTTGGAACAAATGTATGCCGACCAAGTGGTCTATACTGCTTTGGTGGATCATCTTTAACAAGCTTCCTACTGATGATAACTTAGTCAATCTGGGCCATTCGTTGGCTTCGGCTTGTCATTGCTGTGAAAACCGACAAGCTGAATCTATTCAGTTCTGGAGACTTAGCTGCTACTGTTTGGCAACATTTTCAATCAAAATTTGGCGTTCGGGTTAACAGGGTGGATGTTATGCAGAGGCTACAAACTTGGTGGATAAGAAGACTGAAACACATGAAATAATTGGTGGTTGGTGCCATTTGTTGGGTATTGTGGAAAAACTGTAACAAATGGAGATACGAAGCTTACTCTTTTTCGTCTGATCAGTTGATAGCTGAAGTTTGCCGTCAAGTGAAGAAAGCAATGATTAGATGTTCTCATGTTACTAATCTTGTTCTATAAGATCTCTGTACCTTTTGTTTTTGAAATATATATATATATATATATATATATATTTTATGGAACCAGAACTTTATTGAATGACAGGCGCAAAATGCCGAAGCTTGTACAAGAAAATGCGCCGCGTGCGAAGCACGGCCCAAAACAAAGAAAGAAACTCGAAGTGTTGCCCACAAAACGGTCGCTGGACCGAGTATCAGAAGGATAGGCGGCCAAAGCTAGCCTCCAAGGAAATAGTACCCCTGCCCCTCGGTCGAACATGACCAAAGAGCCAGCATATTACACGCGGCAATCAGGTCAGTCCAGGGCGGCCCAAAATTGGTTCGAGGTGTAAGTGTAATGCCTCTTTCTTTTGAAGATTTGTCGAACAACCTCTCTGTACAATAGATGAGGCGGGAACTGATGGCCCTCGAATCTGTATTTGTTTCTGTTTTTCCATAAAACCCAAAAAGCGGCGGCAGCGACGATCTGATGCCCGTGAGACGTATTCCAGCTGGCCAACAGATCGTTGATGCCCCCGGTTGTGGGTACCATTTTACACCTGCATTGATGTTGCGTCCAAATATGTTAGGCAGATTCACCAGAAAGAAGGACGTGATCGACGGATTCGGTTTGGTGATCTATACAGCAGTGGCATTTGGATGCCAGACTAAAGTCGAAGGATTTGACGACGTCGTCCGTGGGGAGTTTCCGACGTACGGCACGCCAGAGAAGAATGGACCATTTTGTTGGAATACATGTGTGCCAAAACTTGGCGGAAGGGGAGGTCGTTACCTGGGTGTCTCTGGTGATGGCTCTGGCCGAAGCCAGGGTAAAGAGGCCACCCGGGTTGGGGGACCATCTGAGCACATCATGAGCGTCATTGATCGACAGATGAGAAGTGGCCAGGCTCGCCATGGCCGCCGGGCCAAGCCAATCACGAACTCTATCCCAATTCCACCCTAACGCGTCCTCATCCCATAAATCATATATATATATATTATTTTTTATTTTATTTTTGTAATTATTTTGGAACACTAGGATTTTATTGATTATCATGTGAGTACCAACTCAGGTTGCAAAATGAGTTTCAGCTTATATATATATATATATATATATATATATATATATATATATATAGAAACTAAAACTTTATAGAAGAAATAGGCACAAAATGCTGAAGCATATTCAAGTAAGCGCGCTAAACGCGAACAGAGAAAAACAAAACAAACCGCACGAGACGTGCACAAAAGGGAACCGGATCTCTACGACATCCGAAAACGGAAGGCGTGAGGACCCCGGGAGATGGCCTAAGCAAGGGCCTTCCAAAAAGTTTTGGAGGTATGAGAGCATCGCCTCCTAGCTTTGAGAATTTGTCTGATGACCTCTCTAAACAGTTGTGAATGGGGGAGTTGATGGCCTTCATATCTGAATTTGTTTCTGTTATTCCATAAAACCCAAATACCAGTGGCTACGAAGATCTGATGTCTGTGAGAGAGGCTCCAGCAGGTCAGGAGATCGTGGAAGCCCCCAGTCGGGGGGACAAGACTAAGTCTATTGTGAAGGTTGAACCAAATCTGGGTCGCCAACTCACCAGAGAGGACGTGTTCAGCTGATTCCAAAGTGTGCTCTACGCAGAAGTGGCACTGGATGCAAGGCTAAATTCGATGGATTTGGTGTGGTCATCCATCGGTAGCTTCCGGTGAAGCGTGTGCCAGATAAGGATAGACCATTTGGTGCGTTTGTAAGACTGGCAAAACTTAGTACACATGGTATTCGGCACGCCGCTGCCTCGGGCCACAATTCTGGCGGAAGCCAGTATAAAATTCCTACATGGGTTGGTAGTCCATCTCCACTTGTCGGCTGTGGTATTGATCCGCAGATTAGCTGAAAGAAGAGTGACGGCCGCCGGTAGACCAAGCCAATCTCTGACCCTCCTCCAATTCCATCAGGAACTGGCCTCCCACAGATCCCTAATTTCGTACCCCTACAGCGTTCAAATGTTGGGCTAGATGGTGTCCACTCCAATCCACCGTTCCATACATGTCGATGATTGTCTATTGCCCAAATGAAGACAAATTAAAGGTTCAGCGAGGTTGTGACCCCAGATTATGCGATGCCACGATGCCGAAGATCTGTTGTTAGTCACCGCCTCTGACAGATGGGAGAATCTGGATTATCTAGCTCTCATAAACCTTATCCATAACGAGCTCTTCGTACGCAATTTGCTCCATAGCTTCATGGAGCAGGCATCCACGATGTAGGCGAGCCTGCTGAATCCCAGATCTCCATCTTCGGTGGGTTTGGCCATGGTATCCCAACTGGCCCAGTAGTATTTGTCCTTGCCGTCGCTGTGGCCCTAGAAGAACTTGGCGAAGAGGGATTCTAGGGAGTGGAGGACCTTCTTGGGAGGGGAGCTGACGGCCAGGGTGTACAACGGGATGGACGAAAGGACGTGTTTGATAAGGATCATCTTGCCTCCGGGAGATAATGTAGCGTTGTGCTATCCCACGATAAGTTTACGAATCTTGTCTACAATATAGTTGTATATGCCCGAGTAAGACTTATCGTACACCAGCAGGCAACCAAAATAAAGGAAAGGTGGGTAGGCCGTGCCGAACGAGGTAATATTAGAGAGCAGGACTGAGCGGGTTCTGTCTGCTTTGTGATGGGTATAGATGACACTCTTGTTGCTATTGACGCATTGTCCGGAGCATCTGGTGTATCTATCGATCGTACTACGCACCACCTCGATCGATCCGATGTCTCCAGAGGAGAAGATAAGGATGTCGTCAACGTACGCCAGGTGAGTGATAAGTGGACGGCCAGTAGTAGTATGGAAGTGGTAGAAATCGGCCATTCTGGACATGCTATTGAGGCTTCTGCTGAGAGCTTCTGCTGCAAAGATGAAAATAGTGAAAGAGAGGGGGTCCTCCTGTCTAACCCTGCGAGTTGATCGGAAGAACCCAACTTCCTGACCGTTGATGACGGTGGAGAACCATGCGTTGTTGATAGATCTAAAAATGATGTCAATCCAGGATTCAGAGAAGCCGAAAGCTCTGAAGACCCAGATCATGAATTGCCAGTCCAGGTGGTTGTATATCTTCTTCATGTCTAATTTTATGGCAACGTTCCCTTCTCTGGACAAGAATTTCATACATGTGATCATCTCTTGAGCGAGGAGTATGTTGTCAGTGATGTTCCGGCCTTTAACAAAATCGCTTTGCTCTTCAGAGATAATCTTGGGGAGAAGATTGGACATCCGGTTGGCAATGATCTTCGATATAATCTTATGGGTGAAGGTGCAAAGACTGATAGGACAGAAATCTTTGAAGGTTTTTGGGTTATCTTTTTTAGGGATGAGGATGATATTGGCACAAGAGATGAAATTGGGATATCTGGCCCCTTAGAAGAAGGCTGTAGTGGCCTCCAATAAGTTCATTTTTAAGATGTCCCAACAAACTCTAAAAAATACGCCATTGAAGCCGTCAGGCCCTAGGGCACTGTGTTCATTAATGGACCAGACTGTCGCCTTGACCTCCTCCTTCGAAGGAGTAGCCGCCAAGGTCTCATTCTCGCTATCGCTGATGAGGGATGGGATCTCGGACAGAAGCGCAACGTCTTTAACGACTGGCTCTTTAGTGAAAAGGTTAGAGTAGAAGTTCTCCGTCGCTGCCTGAATTCCTTCTTGGTTGTCCACGAGGGTGCCACCTTTATCGTGTATCCGATGTAGTTTTAATTTGTTTCTGCGACCTTTGATGTACGTATGAAAGAACTTGGTGGTCCGGTCACCATCGTTGTCCCAGGTCAGTCTGGCTTTTTGCCTCCAGAATTTTGTTTCCACTTTTAACCTAGATTTAAGAAGGGCTCTGACGAGGTTGAGCGAGACGCGGGCTGCCGGAGATCGATCGATGATAAACGAGGCCTTAGTATGAGTGACGTCGTCCTTCGCCACCTTAATAGCCTAGAAAATGTCTCCAAAAGCCATTTTCCTCCAAGACGTTAATGTCGTTCGAGTGGCTCTCAGTTTGGCTGCCATTAGATGAGGGGGTCAAGTTCCAAAACTAAGTACAAGCGGAGGCAACGACGTTCTAGAATTGGGGGTGGTGACGCCAGAAGTCAAGGAAAGGGAATGCTTTTATAATGCTGGTGTGGTTGTTGCCGATCGTGATGAGAAGGGAGGAGTGGTCCGATTCGATGGAGTTCATGTGGGAGAGATTATGATGAGGCCTTTGTCAGACCAACTGTCTTTGATCAACGCCGGATCCAAACAGGAGTACTGCCACCGATGTCCTTCCTGTATGTTGTACGAGGTAAATGCACTGCCGTGGTAGGGGATGGGGGTTAAGTTTCTGTGGAAGATAAAGTTACTGAAATCGTCCATCGCAGGCTGGAGGGCAAGCGGCCACCAGATTTCTCCTCTCCACAGGACACCTTGTTGAAATCTTCGATGCAGAGCCACAGGAGATCTTAGTAGGGTAAAGCAGCTTCCAGCAGGTCTTTCTACGACAATCTTTGCTCGGGGATGTCACAACTGCCATGAACGGAGGAAAGGATGGAGCGGGACTTGAGGCCCGGATGTTCTACCCAACAAGAAAGAACCTGAGGCGAGTCTTTTATGGTGCCGAATTTAAATTTTGGAGCTAAGAAAATCCAGATGTCATTACAACCTATGATGGCATGAGGGAATCCGAGCTTGAGTTGAGTGGCTTTGATTCTTCTTTGAGAAATTTTTGGTTCAATAATGATTAGAAGGTCTATGCGATTAGTTTTCTTGAGGCTGAGAATTCTATTCAGCGTCAATTTATTTCCAAGCCCTCTCACGTTCTAAGAGATAATGTTAAGCATTTGATGTGGTAGTGAGGGAAAGGTGATTAAGCTTCATAGGGACCTGGTTGTCATCGCTGTCTGCTGCTTTTGTTTTTGTTTATTTATGTTCTTTCTAGAGGAGTTTTTTTGGTGGGTGTGATGGTGGCCCCGTTGAGTCCGGTAGCATTGAGGTCGGGTTCACTGCAGCATAGACATCTGTCAGGAAGGATGTCGATTCATTATCAAATTCTTCCAGGGCGCATAAGGGATTGTCACGGTCCAAGAAACCCGCTTCCTTGGCTTGCCAGAACCTGCCGGTTAAAGTGGGGTCGAAGCTGGGTTAAACGTTTGATTTGGGAAGGGGATGGGGGCTGAGGGGACCCAGCTTCTATTGAGGGGATAGTCGGCTCGGATGTAAGACAGGTTGTGTGAGTATCAAAGAGCTGGGGATCAGAATTCAGCTCAGAGCCGCTCTCCGTCTGAATCTCTTCTGGCTGATGAGGGCGATAGGTGGTCAGAGGGGGAGGGTGGGAGTCCACAGGAGAGGGGGTAGTGGACTTAGATAGGTTGTTGGTTGAGGTGAGGTGTGGCTCGGAGGGAACGATGGCATCGTCTGGTTGATGTGTGAGAGGGGGGTTATGCCGCTCGATACAACAACCGGTCTTGTGGGTAACCGGTTGGGCATCTCTGCCCTGGTCGGACGAAGAGGGCTCACTGGCGCTATCAGGAGCATTGTCAGGGGTAATGCTTGTTAGAAGATCAAAGGAATTGTTGAGCGAGATAACGAGGGGATATAATGGGACGATAGCGGAGCTGGTCATAACGGTTGGACGGGGACTGGGCAGTATAGTTGGACCGCCAATCTGGAGGGGAGGATTAGGGGGTGAAGTCTGATTGACCTTGTCTGGGACACAGTGAGCGGCCGTCGCACGCGATTTGTGAGGGTTAGACTTCTCTAGCTTGGGCTGGGCACAAAAGTAGTGTTGCATGGAGTGATCGCTCATTTGGCAGTTGTTACAAAAGATGATGCTGTTGTCATAAACCAGTGGTTGGTGGTGTGTTTGATTTCTTAGCTCGATCTCTATCAGTTTGGGTGGATCATTTACGAGGTCTAATTCTACATATATCTTCGTGTAGTTGTATTTGGAGAGGTTGCAAGTTTTTTCTGCAATAGCTACCAAGGTCCCAAAGTAGCTGGCTATCCGTTTGAGGGCAGCTATGGGGAAGCAAACCAGGGAAAGGTTGGGGAGGGTGATCCATGTGGATATGATGGTCGACTCAACTTTGGGGTTGAAGTTTGAAGACCATTTGACAATTTTGAACGGTCTATGTACCGATTCTGGAAGTGTCCTTTTGATGGATTAATAAGTAGTCTTGTTCGGATGACAGGTGGAGGAACATGTGCTTGGGATCAAGCGGAGCAACCCGATAGGCTACGAATAGGCCCCATTTTGTGACAGCTTCCTCGACTATGGTAATTTTCGGGCATCCGGATCCGAATTTGAGGACAAACGTCCTGGCGAATGAGGCTGATAGGGAGGAGATTTCCAATGCGATAAAGGGAACACAGATGGGGTAGCCGTCGGGAGGTGGTGAGAATACAACATCCGGAAGGTGAATCTCAACTGCCGGAGAGGGTGGGTGCCTCCCACGATCTGGACCAAGGGCCTCAACGTAAGAAGGGCAGTTGGGGGGACCACCGTGCTGGGGATGGTCGAGTGAGACGGGTCTCCGTGGGGGACCACGGCACCGGGATAGTCCGATGGAGAGGAGTGCCTGGGTACGGTGGAGGGAGGGTGTAATGCCTGTGGTTCGTATTACGTATTTCTGGAATACGTGTAAGCATTTATTCTTGTATTGCATGATTTTCTTGCTTAATTTCCTCCCTGGGCTTGGTTTATTCTTGGTTTGGATTGGCTTGGTTCGGTTTGGGATTGCTCTTGGTTCATCATGAACCAAGGGGTGAACCTCCTACCTACCACCACCATTCATATTTATTACCCCTTCTTCTTTCTCTTTCTTCATTTATCATCTTCTTCTTCCTCATTTACTTTCTTACCTACCAAGAGAGAGAGGTCTAGGCAAGTACAACTTGCTTCATGGAGGAACTCCAATTTTATTGCTTCATTCTCTTCCTTACAGCATTTTAACTAACTTTAGAACTTGGCATTTTTACTTTCCATGGCTAGATTCTTGTAGATCTATATTTACATTATTTTCGGATTTCTTGGGTTTTGATCTACTTAATCTGGTTATTTTTGAGTTTTGATGGTTCCATGTTGTAGAGAATTTCGTTCTACCCCATTTTGACCTATGGAAGTTCGGATTTGGACTCCGGATGATGGGGTTATGGAGCTTGGAAACTTGGCTCTCATGGCGTTCTTCTTCTCAGATTTTGGAGAAGAAGAACAGTACTTGACTTGACCGTATGAACATTTTATGCGGCAAGTGTTCTTCCAACCGCATGGACTTTTCCCCACTTAGCCGCATATGCGCCCTTGCCTTCCTGGCCGCATGAACTTGTACTCCTAACTAGCCGCAAGTATATTTGAGCCGCATGAGACCCTTTGCACTTCTAGTTGCATGAACTTAGCCCCAGCCGCATGAGGCTGATACCAATACAGCCGCATGTTTTCGCTCTCCGTGAGCCGCATAATCCCTCTATGTTCGGCCGCATACGCGCCCACTGTTTCGGGCCACATGAGGCCCATCTACCATGAGCCGCAGGGACCCTCAACCGATCACCCGCATATGCAAGGATCATTTGAGCCGCATAGACTGCTCCCCATTACTCTTAGCCGCAGGCTCTCTGTGCTCCCCAGCCGCATGAGATTCTCCCTTCCTGACCGCATAAGCTCCTGTAGCCGCATGCGCCGCGCGCCCGCGCTGCCTTGAGACCGATTTATCCGAGCCGCATGAACTCGGATTTTGAGCCGCATGAACCCATATAATTCAGCTACATGGACCGCTCTCTTCCAGCCGCATGAGATCATTCCTAGCCGCATATGCCTTAGCCGTATGGCTCTTCTATAGCCCTTTTGTCCTGAACATGAAAACCATGAATTTATTAAATATGTTTAGAACTGATAATTGAGCTTGACATGATAGTGACCCGTAGTGGTGCACTCCTGACATGACTAACCTGACATGATAGTGGCCCACCGTGGCGCACTCCTGACAAAGTACACTTGACATAATAAACCTGACATGATTATCTCGAATAGCTGTTGCGACGGCTACCTGACATGGCATGACCTATATAAATAACCTGGACATCGTGGGCGATTGTGCTTGCACAAATAATCCAGTCCTGTCTTGCATCATATCTAGGGGGAGACTCCTGAGTACCACGGTCAGGAGTACCTACTAAAATGGACTAAGGCTAATAACTAGATTAATACAATAGTCATGACGAGATTTCCCAGCTACAGGCAATCCCGTTACCTGGGCACGCCTTAGGATCTGTAGCCTGCCGTCGAGTAGGGCACATTTCCAGCACACTGTCATGTGTTGCACCCTTCAAGCTACCTAAGGGTACATTCGTTTCCTGGACGATGTACCCACCTGAATTCAACTCTAAAATCTTTCAACCCGGGTAACCTGGATGGTCTTCAGGGCTTGTGGCTGTGGAATAATCTCACTGCATCTTGTTAGTAATTAGGCTTGTGACAACCCTAGTTAGTTAAAGTATCAAGCCGTAATTCTTGCTTGGCCGTGAAGTGATTGGATGGAGTCTAACCTGTCTAGTCTTGCCCTGATTTTGATTACTACATGACCAGAATGCTTGTATTTATTTTACCGATAAATGGTGAGAATTCCAAGTTCTGTTCAGACGAAGGGTTACAACCCCGGTCCTTGTTTGGTTCACGGGTTGTAACTTGGTTATCCGAATAGTCCCATGGTTATCTCGTCATATATCATCCTGATGTATTTTCTTTATTTCCAGTTCTTACTTTTATTTATATCTTGTGTTGATTGCTGGTTTTAGTTCCTAAGTGAAGCTTCCTTTGTGTCACTTGCTCTTTCTGGGGTCTGACCCAGCTGGTTTTGTATGGCCAGATTTCGGAGCAGCTCCAGAGGATCTGCCGACCTTCCAGCCCGATGGTGGCCACTAGACGGAACCCTAGCAACGAGTGGGTTTAATTTTGATCTCCCACTTTATTGTAAAAATATTCTTTTGAGGCGTTTAGCCGACGCGCACCTGTTTAGCTCGATTGCACTTTACTTACTATCTGCCTACGGGCTGTAACATGATTAACAGATCCTAGGGTTGATCATGTATGACTAAACTCTTGCTAGTCCTAATATTTTGTAACGACTAGCTTCATGATCAGCTGAATATGTAATGTTTGGGACGCCTTACTATTGTATATTTAATGATCATACTTCTTGTAACCTTTAACTTACTTGCTTGTGATTGAGACACTAGACTTGTTCATGACCTTAAGAGACTGTTGGCTTGTAGATAAACCCTCATGTATCTAGACAGCCGTGACCGTATAGCGAGATGGATTCCATTTCATATACGTAGCTGGCTATGTCTGCCCCCGCTCTCCAGTATTCTGGTTCTGGGGCGTGACAGAGGGTGGCCAGCGGGGTGCGTCGGGGATGGGGAGGTTGTGCTACAATTGAGGACGTCGGCAGCTGGAAGAATGTCCTCCGTCGGCTGGAAGGAGGAGCTACAAGGATCTTGGAGGGGACGAACGAGTGCCGAGTCTAGAGGGGACGACCCTTGCTCTATCGCGAGGGGGGGGGGAATTGAAGTGCATCCTGGGGTTGGCTTGCTGTCCGTGATGCCCCGATGAAGGGGCCCCGGAGAATAGAGGTACCACAAAGTAGGAAGGATGGAATTGGAGGAAAGGGGTGGCACCAAGTGTCGGGGGCACAGAGGGAGGAAGAATTACTAGCGTTGGCGCCTGACCAACAAAGTTGGCGCAAGATGTCGCGTGCGCCAATTGACATGGAGGGCCAACGTCTGACGCGGGGTCCACCAGGGGTGTGGGAGATGTCGCGTGCGCCAAAGAGGCACCGGACGCGGGTCGAGCCTTAGGATGGCATAGGGGAGGTGGGGCGCAAGCCAACGCGGCCGCAAAAGGGCGGGGAAAATTCAGTCCAGATGCTGGAACCGCCATAGGAGAACTCGTGCGCCTGAGGAAGGAGTGGGAGATGTCTGCCCACTACAACAAAAAACCCTTTTAATGACGGCTAAAAAGCGTCATTAATGACGAACCATGACGCTTTTTTTTTTCCACAGCAACCGTTATGAAAACGGGTGTTATAAATGTTTTTTAAAAGCGTCATAAAATAACCGTCATGAATATGATGAGTTTCTGCTACACTTATTTTTAGCGTAGTTTGAAAGCGTTATGAATAGATAATCTGTATAGACTCAATTCAGCACATTTATAACGCTCAATTCTGCACATTTATATATTACTTTCCAAAAAACTATAGATCAATGCTCAATGTTGCTCAATTCAATTTCAAAACATTCATTTTGAACCATATTCACAAGAAAATATCTAAATGTTATAGAGTACCATTTAATCCATTTACAAATATATACATAATATATATCACCATCTTCATTATATTTTTTCAAAATAGGACATCCAAATACATATATTTACAACTACTACTAGTAAGTAGACCATCAAAACTATTAATACATTGGCTTCAACTTTGAGCACATCAAAACTGTCGGCATCACGTAGCAAAACCCTGAAAAAGATAAAAAAAATATTACCAAAAGACCACCTTCATGTCTTAAGAGTTGGTACCAAGTTTCCAACAAGAAACTAGCAATTAAGGATCATGTAATAAAATACTTTCATATACATTGAATCTAAGAATGCATTAAAATACCTACCTGTAGTAATAAACAGTCCACTCAAAGAGTGAAAGAAACATGCCACTCAAAGAATGCAATCAAATGTCATATTTATACACAGGACATAAAAAAGTTACTATTAACATATATCACTTTCCTTGATAACATCTCCATAGAAACCATACCTATAAAACCATACCTATTTGTCTAAACAACCACCTGAAGTCCAGGCCAAATGGTTTGAAGACTTGTAAGTTCCCAGTAGGTAGCTCTTCCCGTCCTCATATCAGCTTCATGGTTTGGACCATTAGAAGAAAAAAAAATATTAGTCTTCCTAATTAAAAAAAAACAAGTAACATGAGTACATATAAAACAATAGGAAACATGAGTATACATGAAATTATTTTTATGTAGTTAGAGAGTTCGGCATCAAAATGGCATAATCTACCAAATTGCTTGGTCTTGTACTAAGAAATCAAACTCTCTTGGTCCTGTAACAAGCAATAGTTTATTCTACAATGACATTTTTCCCATGTACAAAATGGAGACAAACATTTACCTATGTTCAGAACCATGAAAACAAATTTGATACATTTGCATTTAGAAAAAAATATCTTAAAAACAACATCTATATTTGAAAAAATACACAAAAAAGGAGAGCAAGGAACATTTATACAGAGTCAGCCAAGCCATATTGCTAGCAGTAACACAGGTAACAAAGTATCAGACAAGGAAGTGGTACCTACACCCACATCCATTTCTTCTTCAATTTTGCAGCAACAAAGGTAGTAGAGTATTAAACATAGTATCAAACCCTTAATAAGAGAACACATGAAGGGCAATTTAAAGTACAAAAGAACATATATAGTACACAAAAGCTTACCAACATAAGCAAGCTAGCAGAAAAACAAGCTAGCAGCACAAATATTATAGCTAACTAGAAGGAAAAATATACCAATTAATAGTTGGCGATAACGAGGGAAATCGTTCTACGAAAATAACACAGGTCAGCAATTGCCGAAAGCAAGAAGGTCTCTATTGTTGAACACAGGGAGCGCAGCCATCCATCGTAATCATCACAAGCAAGAGAAATGTACACAATTAAGGAAAAACTAAGATTCTGAATCAAAGTGGAAGCCTTTATCGTCCAAAAGTAAAACTAGTTCGACTATTCGAATAGTTTTGGTTTCCTATGAATGTTGTTTGGATATTTTGCTTGGACGGTATTACCCTCTTTTTACTTTCAAAATTCTAATTTCTATCCCAAACATATAAATTTAGGTAATACTAGTTTTATGAAATTAATAAAATGGTATTTATGGAAAACTAAACAATTGCTATATGAACCAAAATGGGAATGGAAAGTTGACTACATATTCCCATGGAATGTTGAATTCCCAAAAATACAAAAACTTCATCTAAACTAGCCGTTATTGGTTACAAACACGGCAATCTCAATATTGTAACATTTTGTCATTGAAAGAGAAGCTAGATCAATACAATCAAAACAACAAACAAATAATAATAAATCACCAATGTAACAACAGAAACTCCAAAATCCACTGGGATAACAAAAATAAGTGCCGCATCTGTCTTGTGTCATACCATATTCGTAACCGTTCAACATAACAAAATACCAACTGGTGTTACTAAGACTTTCTAATATGGTATCCAGAAATTGTAAGGTGTGCCTCATTTTATGCTAGCAAAGGGATCTAATTTAGAATACGACTACTTCCCAAGTTCAGATTTTGACTTTACAAAAGACTAAGCAATTATGGTCTGAATGTAACAAAGTAACCTAATTTCCAATTTAAAATCTTCCCAAGTTCAAGTTTTGACTCGAATATGGCAATTTGCGCATTGGCGACTGACCCAAGTTTCCAACATCCTTGGAAACGTGGATCAAGCAATTTTAAACTGATAATTACCGCGTCCAATATGCAGCATTTCTGGGACCCAAAAAAAATCAAATCAAATTTCACATAGAACTTGAACTTTTTACTATGAATGGTACGACCTTAAATCTGCCTGCTATTACCATAAACTATGTAATTTCTTAAAAATTAGGGAAATTTCAACTTAATTCAAAGAAAAGAATACCTCTTCTATGACTTCTCGACGAAGATCGGATCCGACGATACGAACTACAGAAAGAATCAGAGCGATTCCACACATATCAGAAAAATAGAGAGAGAAGACGACGACGACGAAAAACCTTAGGAAAAAATCCTGGGAGGGCGGGCAGGGCCCCGGGGCCCCAGGTGCCGGCCTCCAGGTCGAAGGCGAGGACGAAGGAGGGCTCGGGGGTGGTGAAGTAGAGGGAGCCGTGGAAGGAGACCCCGTTTCTGGAGGAGTGGGAGAGGAGGGAGCGGAAGCCGGGGAAGCGGCGAGGAAGTTGGCGGCGCGGACGCGACGGGCCCACCGGAAGCAGAGGAAGGCTGAGTCGGCGTCGCAGTAGAGGGAGGCTTCTTCTCCGCAAAGCTCGCCGCAGCGATTTCTGTTCGGACACGATTTCTTCATCCTTCTCTTCTCAAAACCCTAACCCTAATTTTTTTTGGATGGAGAAAGGAAGAAAGAGAGTTGAAATCTGTTAAGGAGAGAGACAACGAATGATATTTCTACATATTAATAAGTTTGCAAAATATTACAAGTTTGCCACCGCTCTAAAATATTAATAATGCTTTGTTTTATAAACGTTATAAAAAGCCCAAAATTAGCCCAAACTGTCATAAAAAAAAGGTATTTCGAACTTTGATGACGCTTCTTTATCAGCGGTCATGAAATCCACTGATCAAACGTCATTAAAAGGGTTTTTTGTTGTAGTGGCCACGTGAGCCCCGACCTCAAACTTACAGGGACAAGGGGCATAAATCGAGGTTAGCGCTAGCGAGTTGGCAGCTGGTGTATTGCAAAGCAGGCCTTGAGACCCAGGCACAAGGGGACTGGAAGCGCTGTAGCATCTCGGCTCACCGCCCGAGAAGAGATTAGAAGCGCAACCTACGGGGTGCACCGATTGGAGGCCAGCTGGCGACTAGCAATGAAGCCCTTGGGTAACGTCGGGGCAGATACAAAGGATTGAGTTGCGACCAGGCGCAAAGGGATGGGTTGCGTCGGGACTGCTCTGCTCGACGCCAGAAGGAAGAAAAAGGGGGGCTCTTCGGGGGCTGGAGCGATCAATAGACAGCTGGTCCTCGAAACCAGTGGGAGTCACGTGGATCTGCACGACACCCGAGGGGAAAGAAGAGTAGGCTGTGTAGTGCCCCATCCCTATATCGTGCCCCGTACTCTGTCCACGGGGTGCGCGAGAAAGGAACACTGTCACTATCGATTCAGTCAGGACCGATAGGTCGGGATCGACCGAGTCGATCGAACGGGAACGGTTGAATTAAGATCCATTCCTCGTTATGGAATGTCTTCTTCGGAACTAAGTCCCATATTCAGCGGGTTGCGCCTCGAGGATTGACTCTGCGGCTGAGTCGGGAGAGACCTCCCGTTGCTCTGCTTTTCACGTCGCTTGCATTGGTTTTGGCTTTGTTTACTGAATGCGCTTTCGTGAATGTTTTCGATGAATTTCATGGCTTGCATTTCGAACTCGCATTTCCTATCGAACTCCTTGAATAATACAGTGTTCTAATCAATTGCTTGTGCAATTTCAGGTAATCGCCTAGGCGACGTCTAGCGCGACCAATAAGTTCTCTCGCCGAAGTAAACTCAAGGTGAGTGGCTGACCCTTCTCTTCTCGACCCCTTCTTAAGTAAATCGATAGTGTTGATGCGGATTAAAGATTTAATGCAAGGGCACGGGCACGGTAAAATGATTAAGTTTTTAAAGAGAATGTAGGCTATGTCTTAATAACTAAAAGAAGGAAAATGGTCTTCGTACGGTCATGGACAACTTGTCGACATGGTAAAGTTTCCCCGCACGACAATCCGGGGCCACGGGACCGTTGCGGCCAAGAAGGAAATATCTCATAAGCTGTACTGGGCACAATGTTAGGCGAGGACTTGCAGCGGGGCTCGCTACTCGCGCTGAAAGGGCCTCGTCTAATAAAAGCTAGAAGGAGTCCACGATGGCTCTGGGAGCCAGTGACCAACACACGAAATATTGCACTTGGTATGGAAATGATAACAATTGACAGGGAAGAACATGATAAGTTTCAAAAGGCGCGGCGTGGGCCGCCGTCGGTAAGTTTCAACGTAAATTTCACTATGCTTGTCATATGCTTGTTTGAAATTCATTAGGATGGTTAGAAACATTCATACTTTAAGTCAATTAAACTCTTCAACCAAATGAGAGCTTGGAACTTAAATAGCCACGCACCAGTACAAAGTGTAATGTACTGATCCTCGCTCTCCATGCAGGTACCCCGAACTACGAAGGGCGTGCCACTTGAAAGCTCAAGGCGAAGTGAACCCTTTTGAAGCCTCGTCCGCGTGTAAACGCTTGTTTCTAGATTTCCTTTTGAAGAAGATCCGCACTCAGTCCAAAAGAAGATGGCGGCTCGACTCGCCTCGATAGCAGGTGGAAAGATGTTATGTTTTTCTTGTAAAAAGGGATACAATGTATGGAACGACTATCTCATCGGCGTTCATTTTATAAGTCGAGTCATGTTGTAGCCCGTGCGGCAATAATTGTAAAGAAGTCTATGTAAAGTTTTATTATCATCAATGAAAAAGTCTATTTCTATTTCAAATGTGTCATTCAATTTCTCTGCGTACTCTCTGTTTCGGATAACCTTATGACTATGCCTTGTGCGATCGCAACTTAGGTTCGCACGGCATCACGCCCGGGGGACGACTATCGATTCTACAGAATCGGGGCGTAACATAATGGTATCAGAGCACGGCTTTACATCCTTTGACCTCACATCGATGAGATAAGTTGTTCCATACAATGAGTCCGTAATATTTTGTGACTGACGCGTTTGCCTTCGTATCGCAGAAGGGACGGAACCCATGGCCGAGCAAGAACAGAGCGCTTCTAGCGGCTCTAGTAGTTTACATCGTCCGCGGGCCGGACCTTCTAACGATACCATCGAAAGGATGCTGCGCATGATGGAGGCACATCAAAACCAGTCCAAGAACCGACATCAACAAGTAGAGGAACGACAGGCCCAGTTCGAAGCTCGCTTTGATGCACATACCAAACTTCAGCAAAAGCAGCTAGATACCCTGCAGCAGATCATCCAGACAATGGCAGCCAACAGGAATTCTACGACTACGCCTACCGTCACCGTGTCGACGATCCAACAACCCATTGAAATCGACAAGGAGGATCCCGAGCGTCAACCAGCGGCACCGAAAAAGTATAACTTTGAAGTGTCAGAATTCAAGAAAGCGTGCCGCACTTCCTTCACCGGTACCGAGGGTCCCTCCATAGCGATCGACTGGTTGGAAGAGCTAGAAGATCACTTCGAGCTGCTCGGCATTGAAGAATCCAAGCAAGTCACTTGCACACAACTTCAACTACGGTTGAACGCACATGACTGGTGGACCGTACGCAAGCGAGCGATCCGACCGGACAACACCACCATGCCGATCTCTTGGGCCACATTCCGTAAAGCTTTCGAAGTCCAGTACCTTCCGTCAGCCGTTCGTCAAGCGAAGAAGAATGAATTCATGCAGTTGAAGCAAGGGAGCCGGACAGTGGAACAGTACGACACAAAATTCAACAAGTTGTCTAAGTTTGCTGGCCAGTTTCTGCCTACTGAAGAGTGCCGTGTGCGACAGTTTGAAGTGGGTCTGCGACACTCTATCGGTGCGTATGTCGGGGTCTCAGAGTACAAGACCGTGGGCGAGGCTCTGAATCACGCGCTCCGCCTTGAGAACCTGTATCCTTCCGGTGCTGACGACGTTGTGCGACACTCCAATCACAAATGTCCTAGCTATACGGAAGGCAACAATCACGCGTCAAAGCGTCCAAACAACGGCGGCTATATGGGTCAGAATCCGTTACCTCGTTGCACCAAATGTAATCGCCTTGGGCACGAAGCTATCAACTGCTTCCCCTTCAGAGGGGAATGCCATGCTTGCGGACAAAAGGGCCACCTCGCTCGATATTACACAAACCCCAGATTCACTCGCAACGCCCCGCCACAACAACATCGCCAAGAGAATCGAGGACAGGCGCCTCGACCTCCTCCGCCCACTCAACCTGCACCGCAATATGGCCAAGATCGTCGCCCCAACACTCAGGGCCGCGTCTATGCCATGACTCGAGATGAAGTGCTGGCGTCAGATACCGTAGTGTCAGGTATACTAAAATTCAATAATGTGCCTGCTCGTGTGTTATTTGATTCAGGCGCTTCACATAGTTTTATATCGGCGGACTTTGCCGTCGAGCACAAATTTCCTGTAATATCATTAGATCTCGACCTTAGCATAAGCACGCCTTCGGGCACACCAATTCTCACAAACATAGCTTGCGCCGGCAGGATTATCTGTATCGGCGGTCAAAATATCGGTCTGGATGTGATAGTTCTAGACATGAAGGACTTTGACATCATTCTGGGAATGGATTGGCTCGGGTCGTGTAACGCAACCATAGACTGCGCTAAAAAGAAGGTCACATTCTGCATGCCTGGAGTGCCTGAATTCTGCTACTCGTGTGGTGAGGCGTCGTCGACCTGCATAGTGATCTCTGCAATATCTGCTCGACGGATGCTGCATTCCGGGTGCGAAGGCTATCTAGCTTCCGTTCGAGACATGCGACAGGATGGTACAAACATGGGTCAGACCGACGTTGTGGCAAAATTCCCCGACGTGTTCCCGGACGAGCTACCCGACATGCCGCCCGATCGAGAAATAGAGTTCACCATCGACACATTCCCCGACACCCGGCCGATCTCGAAGGCTCCGTACAGAATGGCCCCTACAGAATTGAAAGAATTGAAGGCACAACTTCAGGAATTGCTCGACAGAGGGTTTATCCGTCCGAGTGTCTCGCCGTGGGGTGCACCCGTGCTATTCGTAAAGAAGAATGATGGATCGATGCGGCTCTGCATCGACTATCAGGAATTGAACAAAGCTATCATCCGAAACAAATACCCCCTGCTCCGCATCGACGACTTGTTCGACCAGCTCCAAGGTTCAACGGTGTTTTCGAAGATTGATCTGCGATCGGGTTATCACCAACTCAAAGTCAAGCCAGATGACGTGCCGAAGTCTGCCTTCCGCACTCGTTATGGCCACTACGAGTTCTTGGTAATGCCGTTCGGTCTGACAAACGCCCCTACCGTCTTTATGGATCTAATGAATCGGGTGTTCCGTCCGTTCGTTGACAAGTTCGTAGTAGTCTTCATCGATGACATCCTCTTCTACTCGAAGGATCGAGCGCAACATGCAGAGCATCTGCGAACGGTACTCCAAACCCTTCGAGAGAATCAGTTGTACGCGAAGATGAGCAAGTGCGAGTTCTGGCTGAACAGCGTCTCATTCCTTGGGCACATCATCTCCGCCGCGGGCATCGCAGTCGATCCGAAGAAAGTCGAGGCAGTTGCTGATTGGAAACGGCCCGCATCAGTTAGCAAAATTCGAAGCTTCCTAGGCTTGGCGGGATACTACCGACGCTTCGTAAAGGACTTTGTGAAGATCGCATCGCCGTTGACTCGCCTCACCCAGAAAGGAGTCGCATTCAAGTGGTCAGACGACTGTGAAGCTTCCTTCCAAGAGCTCAAACAACCTTTCGTTTCGGCCCCGATACTTGCTCTTCCTGAAGGGACGAAGGGATTTCAAATCTTCAGCGATGCTTCTGGCCAGGGCTTGGGGTGTGTGCTCATGCAGCGGGATAAGGTGATATCTTTTGCTTCCCGGCAGTTGAAGCCGCACGAGAAGAACTACCCCACGCACGACCTAGAACTAGCGGCAATTGTGTTCGCGTTGAAGCTGTGGCGTCACTATCTCTATGTCATGGCGTGCAGGATTTATACGGACCACAAAAGCCTCAAGTATCTCTTCACCCAGAAAGAACTAAATTTGCGGCAGAGGCGATGGCTCGAACTAATCAAAGACTATGACTTCTCAATCGACTATACGCCGGGCAAGGGAAATGTGGTGGCAGATGCGCTGAGCCGGAAGTACTTAGCTTCGTTATGTATCAACGACTGACTGCTGCATGACTTGGAAGGAATGGGCATCGAGCTCCGTATTCGTTTCAGAGACGTAAAACTAGTACAACTGCGGGTGGAACCGAGTTTACTGGAGAGGATCAAGTCTGCACAGAAGGACGACCCCTACCTGGAGAAAGCGTCTGACTTTGCAGAGGACGAGTCGGGAGCGTTGTACGTGAAGGGACGGCTATGCGTATCGGACGACGTAGAACTTAGAAAGGAGATAATGACGGAGGCGCACTATACAAAATACTCTTGCATCCTGGCAGTACCAAGATGTATAAGGACCTCCGCGTTGTCTTTTGGTGGCACGGCATGAAGAGGGTTATAGCGCTCTTTGTGTCAAAATGTATGGCCTGTCAGCAAGTCAAAGCCGAGCACCAGCGACCGGGCGGGGAGATGCAGAACCTCGCCATTCCAGAGTGGAAGTGGGATCACATCACTATGGACTTCGTTGTTGGCTTGCCGAGGACGCCGTGGGGAAACGACGCCGTCTGGGTCATCGTCGATCGACTAACCAAGTCAGCGCACTTCATCGCCATCAATGTTACTTGGAGCGTCGACCGCCTTGCTCAGATATATCTTGATGAAGTAGTTCGGCTGCACGGGGTCCCACTATCTATCGTCTAGGATCGGGATGGACGGTTCGTAGCGCGCTTCTGGAGTAGTCTTCATTCAGCACTAGGGACCAAGTTGAAGTTCAGCTCAGCTTACCACCTCAAATTGACGGCCAAACAGAGTGGGTGAACCAAATTCTCGAAGACATGTTATGACTCTGTGCGATCGACTTGAAGTCAAATTGGGACGTCCATCTATTGCTGGCCGAGTTTGCATACAACAACAGCTATCAGTCCAGCATCCAAATGGCGCCGTATGAAGCTTTGTACGGCCGGAAGTGTAGATCGCCCATTTGCTGGGATGAAGTCGGGGAACGGCAGATACTTGGTCCGGAGCTGGTAGAGCAGACTGTACAGAAGGTCAAGTTAATACGAGAAAGATTGAAGATAGCACAAAGCCGACAGAAAAGCTATGCCGACACGCACCGACGCCCCCTCGAGTTTTCGGAAGGCGACCATGTATTCTTGAAGGTGATGCCTATGCGTAGAGTTTCCAGGTTCAGTACGAAGGGGAAATTGAGCCCAAGATTTGTTGGTCCGTTCGAAATATTGAAGCGAGTCGCCCCGGTAGCTTACCAAATCGCCTTGCCGCCTGCGTTGTCAAAGGTACATGACGTCTTCTACGTATCGTAATTGAGGAAGTACGTGCATGATCCAAGCCATGTTGTGGATTTGGGTAAGCTGGACCTGAAGGCAGACTTGTCATATGTCGAAGAGCCGGTGCAAATCTTGGAGCGCAAGGATAAACTTCTCCGCAACCGTGCTATTCCTCTCGTCCGCGTCCTCTGGAGAAACCATTCTGTCGAGGAGTCGACGTGGGAGCTTGAGTCAGAAATGAAAGAGAAGTTCCCTTCGTTGTTCTCGTAGAAGTAGGTTCTATTTTAAGTTTCGAGGACGAAACTTTTTCTTAGTTGGTTATGGTGTAGTGCCCCGTCCCTACATCGTGCCCTGTACTCTGTCCACGGGGTGCGCGAGAAAGGAACACTGTCGCTATCGATTCGGTCGGGACCGATAGGTCGAGATCGACCGAGTCGATCGAACGGGAACGGTTGAATTAAGATCCATTCCTCGTTATGAAATGTCTTCTTCGGAACCAAGTCCCATATTCAGCGGGTTGCGCCTCGAGAATTAACTCTGCGGCTGAGTCGGGAGAGACCTCCCATTGCTCTACTTTTCACGCCGCTTGCGTTGGTTTTGGCTTTGTTTTCTGAATGCGCTTTCGTGAATGTTTTCGATAGTTTTCATGGCTTGCATTTCGAACTAGCATTTCCTATCAAACTCCTTGAATAATGCAGTGTTCTAATCGGTTGCTTGTGCGATTTCAAAAAATCGCGTAGGCGACGTCTAGCGCGACCAACAAGTTCTCTCGCTGAAGTAAACTCAAGGTGAGTGGCTGACCCTTCTCTTCTCGACCCCTTCTTAAGTAAATCGATTGTATTGATGCAGATTAAAGATTGAATGCAAGGGCACGGGCACGGTAAAATGATTGAGTTTTTAAAGAGAATGTAGGCTATGTCTTAATAACTAAAAGAAGGAAAATGGTCTTCGCACGGTCATGGACAACTTGTCGACAAGGTAAAGTTTCCCCGCACGGCAACCCGGGGCCACGGGACCGTTACGGCCAAGAAGAAAACATCTCATAAGCTGTGCTGGACACAATGTTAGGCGAGGACTTGCAGCGGGGCTCGCTACTCGTGCTGAAAGGGCCTCGTCTAATAAAAGCTAGAAGGAGTCCACGATGGCTCGGGGAGCCAGTGACCAACACACGAAATATTGCACTTGGTATGGAAATGATAACAATTGACAGGAAAGAACATAGTAAGTTTCATAAGACGCGGCGCGGGCCGCCGTCGGTAAGTTTCAACGTAAATTTTACTAAGCATGTCATATGCTTGTTTGAAATTCATTAGGATGGTTAGAAACATTCATACTTTAAGTCAATTAAACTCTTCAACCAAATGAGAGCTTGGAACTTAAATAGCCATGCACCAGTACAAAGTATAATGTACTGATCCTCGCTCTCCATGCAGGTACCCCGAACTACGAAGGGCGTGCCACTTGAAAGCTCAAGGCGAAGTGAACCCTTTTGAAGCCTCGTCCGCGTGTAAAGGCTTGTTTCTGGATTTCCTTTTGAAGAAGACCCGCACTCAGTCCAAAAGAAGATGGCGGCTCGACTTGCCTCGATAGCAGGTGGAAAGATGTTATGTTTTGCTTGTAAAAAGGGATGTAATGTATGGAACGACTATCTCATCGACATTCATTTTGTAAGTCGAGTCATATTGTAGCCCGTGCGGCAATAATTGTAAAGGAGTCTATGTAATGTTTTATTATCATCAATAAAAAAGTTTATTTCTATTTCAAATGTGTCATTCAATTTCTCTGCGTACTCTAACTTGATGTTGTGTTTCGGATAACCTTATGACTATGCCTTGTGCGATCGCAACTTAGGTTTGCACGGCATCACGCCAGGGGGATGACTATCGATTCTACGAAATCGGGGCGTGACGGGCTGGATCTGCTCCTATTGGACGGGGCAGCAGCGCACAGTCCGATGTGTGTGCCAACGGGCTGACAGCTGGCACACTGTAAAAAAGACCGTGCAACCCAGACACAATTGGGCTGGAAGCGCCGAAGCATCACAGCTCGCTGCCCGAGAATGGATTAATGGCACAAATCGTATGTAGCGCCGAAAGGAGGCCAGCTAGCGTATTGCCTTTAGGTCCGATGCAAGCAGGCACAAAAGGATGGGTTGCGTCGGGGCAGTACCGCTCGGCACCCGAGGGAGGAAAAGAGATGGTCTCCTCGGGGACTGGTGTGGTCGTCAGGCATGTGGAGCAGTACGCCACCCGAGGAAAGAGAGAAAATAGCTGAAGTGACCCCAATCGGGCGTGGTAGTATCGTGCAGCCCGAGGTTGGGGGAACGAGGCAGCTGGGCCACCGGCATCGACCGCTTCAACAGAAGAGGGAAGTGGACGATGGAGAGTGATAACCCTGCTCTGGTCAGACGAGGGGGGAGGCCGACCCAAAGAGGCTGGGAGGGGGATCGATCTCCGGGCGTGGCGACCTCCGCCGGGGGAGGGTAGAGACGGACAGGTGTCGGTGTCAGCCGGGGGACGACGGTCGGGTGTGACCGGATCTACCAGCACCCAAGGAGGGCTAACTGCTGTTCCATCCACTCTAGGGAGGGGGGCGCCGAGAATAGAAAGAGAAGACCCTGATGAAGGTAGGGGCTGCAGCGGGGGCATCGGCCGGAGGAGATATGGATGGCGAAAGCGCCATCTCCACCTGCGGCTGGACGGAGATATTGACACAAAATCACAGTCAAACAAATATTGATAAAGTTGACAATATGATACTTGTCATAATTTAATATGACACATCAAAACTGAACTCAGTATAAGACGGACTACGGCTCATACCTGCAGTGTACTTTGTTTCGAGTCTGTATTTTACATTTTTTTGAGTCTAGATAAATGTAAACTGAATTGCACTGAGCAATTAGGGCCTTTACCTATGCCTACACCTTAACCCAAAAGCTCCACCAAACCAAATTAGCCCATAAAGCCCAATAGACCAATTCTGTCTTCTGGAGACAGAGTTCGGGCCGAACTCTGTCTCCACATAGAGTTCAGGCCGAATTCTGTCCCCTAAATTACACGACCCTAATTTTTAGGGTTTAATGTATGCTAGTTGTCCAATGGCCAAAAATTTGAATTCTTGACCCAGAATTCTGGCCGAATTCTGGCCGAATTCTGCCTATCCAGAACCCTATAAATAGGCCTTGAATTCTCACTTTTTAAATCATCCAATCTTCTCTTCTCTTCTCTCTAAAGCCTTATATAAGCCTTACCCTTCTCATCTACTAGCCACAAGCTCCCTAAGGCTCAAAGTGCTCAATAATCTTCAGTTAGGAGTTTGTACAAGAGTTCAAAAAGTCGCTTGGAAAATTCCAAGCATCGTCACTGCGATCTCTGCAAGAAGTTGACGTGCTCTTCTGAAGAAAAGGTACGGGGTGTAACTACTATTTCACGAATAGTGGATTTAATCCTGAGCTAAAGTTCTCAGGCCTGGACTAGTCCTCCACGAGGGAAACCAGGTTAAAATCGACTGTGTTTGCGTATGCTTTCTAGCGCTTTATTATTTCCGTATTTACTCTGATTATTTACTGTTGGTGAAAGAGTTTAATTTTTAATTTGATATTTTGGTCATAAACTCTATTCACCCCCCTCTAGAGTTGCCTATTTGTTCTTCAATTGGTATCAAAGCTCTGTTCTCTCAACAAGGACTAACATCCTAGAGCTGATCCATGGCAACCACACAACCCATATTTTTCAATCACGGTAAAGGGCAGTCCACTCATAGGCCTTCCCTATTTGATGGAACAAACTACACCTATTAGAAAACAATGATGAGTTTTTATCTCAAGTCGCTAGACTTCGACCTATGGACCATTATTACCGATGGTTTCAAAAAGCCTGCCAGGATAGTTGTCAATGGTGATCTCATTGAGAAACCCCACGACAAATAATCTGACAAGAAAAAAAAATAGGCGAGTCTAGACACAAAAGCTATTAATGCTTTATTTTGTGCAATAGACAGGAATGAATTTAACAGGGTCTCAACATGCACCACCTCTCACGAAGTATGGAGACTTCTAGAAGTGACACATGAAGGAACCACCCAAGTCAAGGAGTCGAAAATAAGTCATCTCGCACAAGAATATGAGGCGTTCAAGATAAAGCCCGATGAGACGATCACACAAATGTTTACAAGATTCCTCGACATCATCAACCCCTTGTCATCTCTCGGCAAACAATATACAAATCACGAGAAGATTCGCAAGTTACTTAGGGGGCTACCAAGATTTAAAACCCTAAGGTAACAGCTATCATAGAAGGCAATGATCTTACTATAATGTCTATGGAGACTTTGATGGAAAAGCTAATGACTTACGAGCTTGACCTCAATGACTTCGAAGAGCCTGCTCCAAAGGCAAAGGAGATTGCCCTTAAAGCTCATCGTCGAAGAGCTGATCCTGAAGAGACTGATAACAAAAATTTGGAAGGTAATGATCAAGCTCTCCTTGTCCACAACTTCAAGAAGTTCCTTCACTTCAATCGAAGAAAGAAAGAACAACAAGAAGATGACGAAGAAGAGCCAATATGCTACGACTGTAAGAAGACGGGACACGTCCGAAAAGACTGTCCATTCGCAAAGAAAAGCAACTGATATGAGAAGCCCTACAAGAAATGTTTCTCAAGAAAATATGCCAACACTAGCATTTGGTATGAAAGCGAAGCTAGTGACTTCGGGGAAGAAAAGGACTTCCCTCAAGACACCGCCAATGTATGCCTAATGGCAACATCCCATAAGGTAACTAGCGAAACTCTCGATGATTTTACTTTTGATGAACTTGGCGATGCATTCAATGATTTACTAAATGACCACAAGAAAGTCATTAGTAAATATAAACATGCCAAGGAGAAGATCAAAAGTTATGATGTCGAGATTCAAAAACTTTCTTCTTTACTTGATAATATTAGAACACTTCACCCACGGAAGTCACTAATGAGGTGTCTAAGCTTAAATTAAGCCTACATGATGCCGAAGCACGTATTGAAAAGCAAACACGTGAGATCACAGCGCTCAACACTGAGCTTGCTGAAGAAAAGAATAGACACAAGATCTCTATTACTAAAATTTATGGTTTGAATGCTAAGTATAATGAACTGTAAGCTGTCTCTAAGAAATTAGAGACTAGATTGGAAAAACAGGTTGCTCAGCCTCAAACCCAATCACATACGACACACATAAAGCATAATACTACTCAAAATAGTCAAACACGTTATCCACCTACAGCACGCAAACATGCTTACATGTTCACCCACTTCCATACAGCACACAAACCACATGCACATAGAAATCATTCTCATAACTATCATTCTACTGTGACACACAATTACTATGCTACACATAGATATAATCATCACTATGTTGCACATAATCACTACCATACTGCATATAAAAATAATCGTCATCCTGCTGCCATATATCGTCATTATCATGCTGCTCCACACCACTCTTACCATGCTATATATAGACATCATCAACATGCTCCAAATATAAATAGGAATGCTATTTGTACCTATTGTGGATTACATGGACACATCTCACCACAATGTAGAATTAGGAGATTAGTAGACATAAATCTATATGCATGGGTACAAAAAACTAACTTTTCAGGACCCTCAAGAACATGGGTACCAAAGGTCACATCTACTCTTGATGTAGGTGGACCTTTCCTCCTCAACTAAGAGTAAGTGGATTCTCGATAGTGGATGCTCGCGACATATGACGGAAGACGCAAATCTTTTCGCATTACTATCGATGAAGAGAGAAGGGTGTGTATCCTTCGGCAACAACCTAAAAGAGTATATCATAGGTAATGGTACTATTGGTCATCCATCTTCTCCTGTTATAAAGGATGCCGGCCTAGTGAACGAGTTAAATCATAACCTGCTCAGCATAAGTCACCTTGTTGATCATGGATATGATATTAACTTTGGACAAAATAAATACTACATCTATGATAGGTCAACGGGAGACATTGCTTTTGAAGGGATAAGAGAGGATAATATTTACATTTTCTATCTTTCTAGAGATACTAACAGTACAGGAAGATGCCTCTATGCCCACAATATGAGAGATTATTATGACACCAACGTCTTGGTCATGCCTACATGGATACTATATCCAGGCTATCGACTAAGAAGCTAGTAAGAGGCTTGCCCGACATCACATTCAAAAAAGACACAGTATGTACCGAATGTGAGTTAAATAAGGCAACTAAGTCCTCATTTCACTCCATAAACAATGTAAGTACTACTAGTCCCTTGTAATTACTTCACATGGACTTATTTGGTCCTAGTAGAGTAGCCAGTCTTGGTGGAAAAATCTATGCTTTTGTCATAGTAAATGACTTTTCTAGATTCACTTGGGTTTTCTTTCTTACAAACAAAAGTGATACTATTTCTGTTTTTAAAATTTTTGCAAAAAAGGTTCAAAATGAAAAAGGCTACATGATTACTCGAATTCGAAGTGATCATGGAGGCGAATTCGAAAATACTGATTTTAAAAAGTTTTGTGATTCAAATGGTTTTGATCATGAGTTTTTTTTGTCCTAGAACTCCTCAACAAATGGTATTGTGGAGCGGAAGAATAGAACTCTTAGCGATATGGCTAGAGTTATGCTGAATAAATTTTTACTTCCGAAATATTTTTGGGCTGAAGCTGTCAGTACATCGTGCCACATCTTAAATAGGGTGCTCATTCGACCATTGTGAAGAAAACACCCTATGAGCTTTGGTTTGGAAGAACTCCAAATGTTTCATATTTTAGAGTTTTTGGTTGTCGATGTTGTATCCTTAACACCAAAGACAACTTAGGCAAATTCGATGCCAAAGCTAACGATGGTATATTTCTTGGATATGCTGCCAAGAGCAAGGGATATAGAGTGTTTAACAAACGCTCATTAATTGTAGAAGAGTCTACCAATATGACTTTTGATGAGGATAACAGTGCAGCAGCTACTCTCGACGATGATGAGCCATCGACTTCTACGCCGATGAATACCACCACAGAAACCAACACTCTGAAGGGCTTGCCAAAGAAATTCTTTTTCAAGCCGTCACATCCAGAAAACTTGGTAATATGTGAGGTTTCACGCGGCATAAGTACTCCATCATCGTTAAAAGACTCCATTGCTAGCACTGCCTCCATTTCAAAAATTGAGCCTAAAACTGTTTTAGAAGCTTTTAATGATGAGTTTTGGATTTCTGCCATGCAAGAAGAACTCAACCAATTCGAAAGAAGCCAGGTCTGGGAACTTGTTCCTAGGCCAGCTAATCATTCGATTATTGGTACGAAATGGGTTTCTCGCAACAAAGTAAATGAAGATAGTTCAGTTACACGCAACAAAGCTTGTCTAGTAGCTCAAGGATATAACGAAGAGGAGGGTATCGACTACGATGAGACGTATGCTCCTGTTGTAAGACTGGAATCCATTCAGATGCTTTGTGCATTTGCTAACTTTCAAAATTTTAAATTATTTCAAATGGATGTTAAAAGTGCTTTTCTGAATGGATTTATTATGGAGGAAGTTTTTGTAAAACAACCCCCTGGTTTTGAAAATCAAAAATTTCCTGACCACGTTTTGAAACTCAAGAAAGCGCTATACGGCCTCAAACAAGCGCCTAGAGCTTGGTATGAATGCCTAAGCAATTTCTTTCTAGATAAAGGTTTTTCAAAAGGAAAAATTGATACTACACTGTTTATCAAAAGTTTTCAAAACTATTCTTTTGGTGCAAATTTATGTAGATGATATCATATTCGGTTATACTAATGGAAATCTTTGCCAAGATTTTGCTAAGTGTATGCAGAAAGAATTTGAGATGAACATGATGGGGGAGCTCACCTACTTCCTTGGATTGCAAGTCAAACAAACTTCGTAAGGAACTTTCATCAGTCAGTTAAAATATACAAAGGATATGCTGAAGAAATTTGATCTTGACAACGTCAAACCAATCAGCACTCCTATGGCTACTTCGACCAAGCTGTAACCTGATGAAAGCGGCAAACCGGTTGATCAATGTAAGTATCGAGGTATGATTGGTAGTTTACTTTATTTAACTGCTAGTCGTCCTGATATTATGTTTAGTGTTTGTCTGTGTGCTCGCTATCAAACTAGTCCTAAGGAATCACACATATCCTCCATTAAGCCTATCTTTCGATACCTTAAAGGTACTGTTACAGTGGGCTTATGGTATCCTAAATCCACATCCTTTGACCTTATCGGTTATTCGGATGCAAATTTTGCAGGATGCAAAGTCGACCGTAAAAGTACAAGCAGTACGTGTCATTTATTAGACAAGGCTCTAGTCTCTTGGTTTAGCAAGAAGCAGAATTCCGTCGTACTATCTACAGCATAAGCTGAATATATCGCAGCTGGTCTTTGTTGTGCACAAATTATGTGGATGAAGCAAACCGTTGAAGACTACAATCTTTCTTTCATGCACATTCCTATATTCTATGATAACACTAGTGCTATAAACCTCACCAAGAACCCTATATGTCACTCATGCACGAAATACATTGAAATACGTCACCACTTTTGTGTGATCACCAACAAAATGGCACTATAAACTTAGAATTTATTGAAACTGATCATCAGCTAGCAGATTTCTTTACTAAACCACTATTCGAAGAGCATTTCAACTTTTTGTGTCGTGAACTAGGAATTTTGGATGAAGCTGTTATTCATTAAAGTAACTTGCATAAATATCGATTATGTCTTGGTTCTATATGATGAATTTTCTATGGGTACAAGCCAAAAGGGTCCTTCTGATAACAAAGCGTAAAAGCCTAAGCGACACGGTGCACTAGTCCTCAGGACTACCGCTAGCTGGGATCCGGCCCCTGCAGCTACCCCTTGGCAGGTTCACCGTAATGAATTGGGTCATAACTGCTTGTTTATTACATGGTACACCTTTATTTATAACTTGTTTACATCAAATTTCGAACTTCAATCTTTTATTCTTTTGATTCAGCTTTAACACTCTACTTGAATTTCTTAAATCTTGCATATTTACTATTTATTCTTTTTATCTATCATTATTTCAACTTTCTTTAGCCTGTTTTCTATTCTGGCCATAGTATCCGGAATTCGGGTCGAATTCGGTCTGGTTCTTCCAGAACCGCAAGCGGGCTCAGCCGCTGATCTCATATTGATCCAATGGTCCAGATTTTCTCCGACCATTCGAACCCCTAATATTCTAACCGGGTTCTCCCTCGCTCTCTCCTCCATTGGCACCTTCCAAACTTCTCCAAACACTTCCCTTTCAAACCCTAACCCTACTTCTTCCATCCAGTGCATATCTCTTCTCCAAATTCAAGGAAAAGATTTCTTGCACCATTCTCTTCTATCATTCACCAAATTTTTGAGGTATTATTTCATTATTCTCTATATCTCAATTTCTTATATTTTCTTCATGGCTCCCAAGTTGTTTAATAGAGGAAAGAGGCTTCGAACCGAGGGTGCGTCCTCTTCGAATCCTCCTCGTCGTGTTGAACAACCCATTGAACAACCTATTCAATAACCCATTCACTCGTTGTTCACTCCATCTCGTCCACTTGACCCTAACACGTACGATGACCGAATATTTGTGTCACTAGACGCTTCCAACGAATGGTTTAGTGATTTTCGATCATGTCCCGTGTATGCGGGTCATCCTATTAACTTCACCATTTTTTCACAATATGATTTACTATTCCATAATTTATGTCTTGATGAACTTTTCACTACAAATTCAGTTATCTATCTCAATGCCATTCAAATATTTTGTTACAATCTTACTCATGATGATACACGTTTATATTCACGTGTTGCGGGCATTGACATTTCCTTTGATGACTTTGACTTGGACGAATACCTTGAAATTTCGGAGCCCAACTCATGGGAGAAACTTGTCGAAGCTCGCAAGTTTTAATTCCCTGATGGGTCATCCCTAGAAAGCTTCAAGAACGATTTGTGTAAACCTAACACACGTCCACGCAAGCTTCTTGCCAAATATCTCAATCCTTATTTCTATGAACTTCATCTCACTGTCTTCAACACTATTCTGCCCAAAGCCGGATCTACTGATGAGGTTACATATTTTGAGATCTCTGCCTTGTATCATCTTTATTTTTATGTTCCCTTTAATCTTCCACGTACCATGATGAACTGCATGATTAATACTAGGAAGAAGCCCAGGTCTTTGGTCTATGCTCTCTATCTTCTTATGATTTTCTGTGCTTTTTATGTTACCCTTGATGAGTGTCAGTTCCTTCATGTCCCTACCTTCTATCTAAGGCACGGCGGCTTCAGGTTGCTGTTGGTTCTCCTGCTGAGTCCGAGCACTCTGATGCTCACGCTGACGCACCTGCTCTTAGACAGGATGTGCCCCCTCCTCCTGCTACACTTGAGTCGATTCAGACTATGTTTTGCGATCGGTTCACATTAGAGGATGATCACTGGATACAGCTTGACTACCGTACCACTCTGCAGATTAGTGCCATTAGCAACTCACTGCATAATATTTGGTATTCTATATCCTGGCACCCTTCTATGCCTATTCCTATGGAGTGGGACCCTGCTTGCGATGGATACCGTATCGATGACCCTTGGGTTATACGCTATCTGGATCCGGATGCGGCTTTCGTGGACCCTCGTCGTTCTTTCACTGATCTTTCATACGACGCTGGACCTTTACGAGCTCCGTGATGGATGTGGTCTCCTATTTGCTGCTGCTGCTGAGGATCTTATGTTTACTTTGTCTGCACTTTGGATTTCTAGTAGTTGATCTTTATTGTATTAGACTTATTTATGTTTTATGACTCTTGAGACACTTGATGCAGTTTATTATTATTTTGGTGTGCTTGCCAGTTATTTCCCTCTAGTTATTTGTGTTTGATAAACGACAAAGGGGGAGAATTATTTGATATTCACATTATCTCATATCATATCATATTGTATTATGTATCTGTGTTTTGGGAAAGCTTGTATTTATCAAGACATTACATCGAAGCAATGTGTACGGGGGAGCTACTGTTCGTTCCGCACTGATTACGGGGGAGCTACTGCCTTTTAAATATGTCCAGGTATGAACATTGAATATACAAATATTATTTTGTTAATTATCAATATGGGGGAGATTGTTGACACAAAATAACAGTCAACCAAATATTGATAAAATTGATAATATGATACTTGTCATAATTCAATATAACACATCAAGGCTGAACTCAGTACAAGACACACTACAGCTCGTACCTGTAACGTACTTTGTTTCGAGTCTGTATTTTATATTTTTCTTGAGTCTAGATAATTGTAAACTGAGTTGCACTGAGCAATTTGGGCCTTTACCTATGCCTATACCTTAACCCAAAAGCTCCACTAAACGAAATTAGCCCATAAAGCCCAATAGACCAATTCTGTCTTCTGGAGACAGAGTTCGGGCCGAACTCTGCCTCCACACAGAGTTCGGGCCGAATTCTGTCCTCTAAATTATAGGACTCTAATTTTTAGTGTTTGTTGTATGCTAGTTGTCCAACGGCCAAAAATTTGAATTCTTGACCCCGAATTCTGGCCGAATTCTGGCTATCCAGAACCCTATAAATAGGCCTTGAATTCTTACTTTTCAAATCATCCAATCTTCTCTTCTCTTCTCTCTAAAGCCTTATAAAAGCCTTACCCTTCTCATCTACTAGCCACAAGCTCCCTAAGCCTCAAAGTGCTCAGTGCTCTTCAGTTAGGAGTTTGTACAAGAGTTCAAAAAGTCGCTTGGAAAATTCTAAGCATCGCTATTGCGATCTCTGTAAGAAGTTGACGTGCTCTTCTGAAGAAAAGATACGGGGTGTAACTACTATTTCACAAATAGTGGATTTAATCCTGAGCTAGAGTTCTCAGGCCTGGACTAGTCCTCCACGAGGGAAACCAGGTTAAATCGGTTGTGTTTACGTATGCTTTCTCGCTCTTTATTATTTTTGCATTTACTCTGATTATTTACTGTTGGTGAAAGAGTTTAATTTTTGATTGGATATTTTGGTCATAAACTCTATTCCCCCCTCTAGAGTTGCCTATTTGTTCTTCAGGAGAGGGTCGGGCTGCGGATTGAGTGAAGAGGGGTGAACATCCGACGACCGACGGCCGTTGGTGGGGGCATGGAGGGGACATGGAGGGGGGAAGAGCCGGAAGAAAGGGGGGAGCTCGAGAGCGGCGCCGCGGGGGGGGAGGGGTGAAGGGGGCATGGAAAAAACTGATTGTGTCATATATCATATATATATATATATATATATATATATATATATATATATTGTATATATTTTTTTTATACACATGTATATGTATTTTATGCTATTTATTTTATTGGTTATAATATTTTGTAAATATATTAAATGTTCATATTATTAGATTTACTATAGCCAATGAATAATTTTCCCAATTGTTTTGTAACAAAGTTTCTATTTGAAAATATAAAAAGTTTATCTTCAAATATTATTTTGACTAATGCAACTAGTTTCAAAATATTATAAATTATTTTTCTAATTAATAGCTTAATTATGCATTCCTCAATTATCAACAAAATCTTGATTAATCGAGCGTTTCCTAATTTGTGACTTTGCTCGATCTCTTAAATCAATCAACGTGATTATGGACTGCTCTGGGATTATTTGGAAATCGGTTCGACCTTGGACTATTATTGGACGTTATGATCTTTGGCGAGTATGACTTGGGACGATACGTTCTTGGGGATTGTTATTGTATTTTGGAGTTTAGATTTTGATTCTTTTCGTGTCGACACGTTTGTGTCTAGCACGTCGACTTCAAACACCCGAGGCAATTACTTACAATGATTGTTTTCATTTCCTAATAGTTACTCTATACATGATTTAGTGTAAATTCTATGATTATTGTCACGATTACACGAGATTAGTTGTTATGCATTCTATTTCATGCTTACAATATTCCTTGTTTACCGTGTTTCCATGATGATCTATTTCATGTTTAGTGTACTAATTAGAATCCATGATTACTAATTGACACGAAATATCTTGATATATATGTTATCAAAACCCCATACTCCGATTACCGTGCCTAATAGCTAATCATATATTTCATATATGATTGAGTCATACCAAGTAGATCCCTCAGCCCGATCACATATAGAGCGGTAATTCAAATACACTTAGAGTAGTGATTATATTATTTATGTCACATGCCTTGATTCCATGCCATGATTAATTCCTTCCTACTTGTCAGATCGTGATTATAGTTATTCACTTTTATTTCTCTTACTCTCCTTCATGTTATATAGTTCCTATCATGTTATGAATAGTAGATCATGTATATACTTGCTTCAATCCTGACTGGATAAATATTTTTAGGCGTTGACTTAGAGAACTGGTGTCCCACTTACTATTGCACACCTGAGGCTGATCATGGTGTATTTGAGGGTGCAGAGGATGCTCTAGCAGACATAACACTGGAGAGTGCTTAGTTTAGTTAAGCCTTTACTTCCTGTTGATTATATTTCTGTTGTCAGAATATTAGTTGAGTTGTACTCCATTCTGAGGATTACTCCATTTGAGGATTATTGTATTTGATTATCTAGTTTACACTCTGTGAACTTGTCTTTCTATTTCAAATCTACATGTTATCACTTGTGATTGAGTTAGATCTTTTTATATGATTTACATTATGTTGCTAGATTTGGATATACTTGAGGATTAGAGAGCGTACTACCGTCGACTCTACAACATATGAACGTGTTTCCACGTATTCATGTCCGAACTTCTGGGTGCGGGTCGTGACATGGACACCTTTATATTTCTTATAATGAACATCTTTTTTAGTATTTATGTACTTTCATTAGCTACTTGTTTGTGATCTTCATTATATGCAATTTTACTGCCTTGATTATTATCATCTGTATTTTTTCACTCTACTTGTTTTTTTTTGTCTCGTGATTCATTATTTGCAGGGAGCATACATTTTTGATCGAATGACAACGGGGGATAAGAATTACATTCACTGAACAAGGACCATTAAGTTGTATCTTATTTGGAATATCAATCAATTTTTGTCAATTATCAAAATGGGGAAGATTGTTGGCCCATAGGTCATGGTCAAACATGATTTCGATAATTGACTACATTCTGACTCGATACAACTTATGGAAGAACAATTGAAAGCTGCTGCTTACTAGACTACGACGGCTGTGAGTTATTTAAATCATCAAAGTTTGTAGAACAAAATTTTATATTTGCTTATGTATTTTTGCCTTTTATTAAGTTTAGGAAACTCTGAACATCGATTCGCAACTGGCAATTAGATGGCTTTCTAGCCCCTTTCAGAAATAGCAAAACATGTTCAAACCACACACCCCAAACCTAGCCCAAAACCTTACCTAAACAAATCAAAACTAAAACTGGACCCTGCAGGAATTCAAAAAACCAACCTCAGGCCGAACTCGCTCACTATGACCCAGCCAGCCCTAAATCTCGCTCTTCCTTGAGATCAAGCTCAAACTTTCTGATTTTGGAACCGAACCCTGCTCGAGTTCGGTCTCCAGCAACACTATTAATATAATGTGAGAATTCTTATTTTCAACACAACTTATTCCTTCACTTTTATCTATTCAAGATTTTTTAAGCTTAAACCTTGATATTCCCAAGCTTTACAACTCCTATAGCCAGCTAAGTGCCAGTGTGGTTTTAATCTAGAAGTTGGTTTGAGTTGTACAAGGCTTGAAAACAATTTCGTTTTCATCCAAGATTAAAGTCGACAAGGTATACTAAAAGATTGTGGTTGTGAAGTAGTCGTACGCTTTGGGTCAAAAGCACGAGTCTCCAAGAAATCGCAAGCGATTCGGATCAAAGCTTATGTTTCACTTAAATGGATTCAACAACGAGCCAGTTCTTGAGATTGGACTAGTCCTCTTAGAGGGATACCAGTATAAAATATCGGCGTTTGTGTTTGCTCTTCTTAACACTTTTACTTTACACAATTTTACTTGATATTATTGTAATTGGTTACTACTTAATTTTTAATTGGTGATTATTTATTGATGCACTCTATTCACCCCCCTCTAGAGGTGCTCTACGGTCCTACACCGAGGTCATCGCTCATTAGTCTCTCAGTTTCCCTTGGGTTACTCACGTAAGTTAATGATGAATATGGCGACGGCTCCACGATAAACTCGTATCTCACTAGTCATTCGTCGCCAATATGTCGTATTTTCGTTGCTACTTAGTGACAAACTTGATGCATCACCTTTTTTGTCGTTCTATTGTATTTTGTAGTATCTTTGATTTCAAAATTAGATTCGTACAAAAAAAACAGACTCAACACTTAAAATATGAACTTGTCGATGTTAATCGTTTCAATCTATTACTATATAGGATGTGATAGAAGTTGAAGTAGCGAAGTCTTGTAGAGTTGGATTTACTTCTCTTGAAATTGAAGATTTGAAAATATCTAAGTCCTCCATTAAAGATTAAAAAAAGTTGAGAAAATTTGAGTGGCACCCCACTTTTTTACGCTTATTTAAGGTGCACCCCACAAGTTTACATGAATTTATGACACCCTCCACTTTTGACGGTTTTAGTCCAAAACGAACGGTCAAGCCCATGACCAATTTTTTTTGACGAAAATACCCCCTATCAGTTCTCTTCTTCCCCCGTCAACTATTCGTCTCCCCCTCCGCCGTGCTCGACCCCCCTCCACGGCGTCGCTGCCCCCTCCCCGACCTCGCCGTAACCCCCCGGCCATCACCACCACCACCATCACCAACATCATCCATCATCATCACCACCACACCATCCACCATCATCATCGCCCCTCCTCTCGCTCCGCCCCCTAGCCCCCACCGCCGTCGCGTACTGCTGCTGTCGCTGCCACCCCACCCCCGCTGCCCCTCCCATGTTGCGCGCTGCTGCTACCCCTATATGTTCTCTTCTTTCCCTCTTTTATCTCAACCAAACCCTAACACTATATTTCTCTCCCGAATTCGAGAGTCGAGGGATCGATCGCAGAGATCATGAGCGCCAACTCGACGCTTCTTCGTCGTAGAGGAGGTACTCGAGGAGGAATTTCCAGGGATGCGCTGACCCGGAGGAAGCCGGCTCTCGATGTCGACCTCAATTGTCTTCCGCCCAGGACCGCCGCAGCGGAGGGGCTCATGTCCTTGTCGTCTTCTGCGGTTGTGGTGATAGCCCGGGGGGTTACGCGAGGTCGGAAAGGGGGGTGAGGAGTGCGGCGACGCCGTGGAGGGGGGTGCGGGCAGCCACGTGTGACGGGGAGGGGGGACACACAAAAGGAGACAAGGGCATTTTTGTCAAATTTTTTTTGAGCTTTCGTTTTAGACGGAAACCGTCCAAAGTGGGGGGTGTCATACATTCATGTAAACTTGTGGGGTGCACCTTAAATAAGTATAAAAAATGTGGGGGGCCACTCAAATTTTCTCAAAAAAGTTTGACATGAAGACCTAAGGCTGAAGATCAAATTGAAGATTAAATTTGTACTTTCACTCTTTCATCTTTTCTAAAAAATTATAAAATTTCTCAAATATATAAAAATTAATAAAATTCTTTATTTTCATTAATTATTTTGTTTTTTACTAGTATTATTTTTTAAAAATACTCCAGCCCATGGTCGAAGGTTCAAGACGAAGCCAAAGTCCCAAAGTCCAAGCCCAAAACTATTTTTTAATTAAATCGGTCCAGACAAGACTCGGTCTGCACTCGAAATGGATATAGTCCGATCTGCCCGGACCAACTCAAATCGAGTTCTGGACAAGGCTGAGTTTAGAAATTTTGGTCTCTAGTCCGACTTGAAATGGTCCGCTGACCAGGTTGGCCTGACCCGACCCTCAAGAGGCAACTTGGGGCGGGTGGCACGATCCTCGGCTCGGGCTCGGCCGGATCAAACCCGGTCTAGGCTGTCCCGAGCCCAGTCAATAATCTGGCCCGGCTCGACCCAGTGAGCAAGCGGTCTGGGCGGGATTCGCCTCCGAAACCAAAATTGAAGAATAGATGGCAACTCTAGAGGGGGGTGAATAGAGTTTATAGAGAAAAAACCAATTAAAAATTCAACTCTATCACAAACAAAACTAATCAGAGTAAATGCGGAATTTAAAGTGAGAAGAAAGAGAGCATACGCAAACACAGCTAATTTTAACCTGGTTTCCTCGTGGAGGACTAGTCAGGCCTGAGAACTCTAGCTCAGGATTAAATCCACTATTTGTGGAAATAGTAGTTTACAACCCGTGCCTTTTCTTCAGAAGAGCACGTCAACTTCTTACAAAGTATCGCAGTGGCGATTGCTTGGAATTCTCCAAGCGACTTCTTCAACTCTTGCACAAGACTCCTAACTGAGAGATGCTGAGCACTCGAGACTTAGGATGCTTGTGGCTAGTAGATGGGAAGGGTATGGGCTTAGTTGAGCTTCAAGAGAGAAGAGAAGAGAAGATTGGATGATTTGAAATGAGAGAATTATTGGCCTTTTTATAGGGTTTTGTAGGCAGAATTTGGCCAGAATTCGGGTAGAAATTTCAAATATTTGGCCGTTGGACAACTTGCAACCAGCTAACCCTAAAATTTAGGTTGCTGATTTTAAGGGGACAGAGTTCGCCCGAACTCTGTGTGGAGGCAGAGTTCGGCCCGAACTCTGTCTCCAGAGCACAGAATGGTTCTAAGGGACCTGTGGGCTTATTTCTGGATGGTGGAGTTTATGGATTTGGGTAGGCTTTTGGTCAAATCTCAAGAGCTCAGCATGACACAGTTTACAATAGTCTTGACTCAATAAAAGTATAAAATATAGACTCATAAATAACTGAATTGCAAAGACTGGGCTGTCGTCTGACTTGAGCTTAATGTGGACGTCGTGTCGTATTGAATTATTACAAGTATTATTTAGTCAATGTTATCGATATTTGGTTGACTGCGAGTTTGTGTCAACAATCTCCCCCATATTAATAATTGACAAAATAATAATTGTATATTCAATATTCATACCTGGACACAGTCAATGACAAAAGCATAGCTCCCCCATAATGGTGCCGAGCTAAATAAGATAGCTCCCCGTAAATAATACGTTGAACCTGTTGGCCTGATAAGAAATATCTCCCAAAAAGCACCAAAAGCACATATATACAAAAACGAAATTGAATACAATATACAAATCTTCCCCCTTTTGGCATTTAGCAATATAAGCAAGTAATAATGGGCAAACACACCAAAAGAGAAAAAACTGCATATTAACGAATATAACGAGCAGAGAGTAAGAGAGCTATGATAATCATAAGAGTCATCACAACTAAAACATAAAGTTTATGAAAAACCAAGTACATAAAGCCAACTAAACAACTGAAAAACTGGAAAGCATAAAACATAAACTATGATCAGCAGCAGCATCATCTGGTGGAAGCCATCTCCATCATGGTACATGAGAAGGCCCAGCGGAGTCGGAAGGATCAGTGAAGGAACGGCTGGGGTCCACAATAGCAGCATCCGGATCCAGGTAGCGCATGACCCAGGGATCGTCAATGCGATATCCCTCGCGACCGGGATCCCGCTCCATGGGAATGGGCATAGAAGGATGACGTGACATGGAATACCGAATATCGTGCAGCGAGTTGCTGAGTGCACTCATCTGCAGGGTAGTACGGTAGTCCATCTGAGTCCAGCGATCGTCCTCTAAGGTAAAGCGATCTCGGAGCATGGTCTGGATGGAGTCAAGAGTAGCAGGAGGAGGTGGCGTATCCTGTCCAAGTGGAGGGGCGTCGGGCTCCTCATCATCGGAATGCTCAGAAGTGGCAGGAGAGGCTACGACTGCCTGAAGTCGTCGTGCCTTAGATAAGAAGGCAGGAGCAGGCAAGAAAGGACAATCATCAAGTGGTACAATGAATGCACGAAGGACCATAGGAAGATATAAGGGATAAACAAGGCTCGTGGTTTCTTCCTACAGTTAATCATCCAGTCCATTATGGTACGTGGAAATTAAAAGGAATGCGATAATGGAGATGATACAAAGCTGATATCTTAAAATAGGTGACTTCATCGGTAGAGCTGGCCTTGGGTAGAAGGGTATTGAAAACAATCCGATGAAGTTCATAGTAGTAAGGGTTGAGATGTTTGGCCATAAGCTTACGAGGACAAATGTTTGGGGCACATAAGTCTTCCTTGAAGCTCTCAAGGGAAGTTCCATCTAGAAAGTGGAACGATCGAGCTTCAACAAGCTTGTCCCAAGTATCGTATTCTTGAAGTTCAAGATACTCGGCCAAATCAGAATCAGCAAAGGCGATATCAATGCCCGCAACTCGGGAGTAGATGTGAGTATCATCATGAGTCAAGTTGCAGTAAAACATTTGTATAGCGCTACGATAGATGACAAAATTTGTAGCAACTAGCTCATCAAGGCAAAGATCTTGAAACATAGATTCATATTGAGCAAAAATTGTGAAATTAATGGGGTGTCCCAAACACCGGACGTGTCCGAAAATCACTAAACCATTCATTGGATGCTTCTAGTCATACAAAAAGTCGATCGTCGTAGGTGTTTGGGTCACGTGGACGTGAAGGGTTGAACAATGGATGAGGTGGTTGTTGTTGTTCAACGGGTTGCTCAACGGGAGGAGGAGGATTCGACGAGGACGCTCCCTCGGTCCGAATTCTCTTCCTACGGTTGAACAAGCGAGGAGCCATAGCACAAAGTAGAGAAAATTGAAATAGAGAAGAAGAGTAAGTTATACCTCAAATAAATGATGAACAGTGAAAGAGAATTGGAAAATAGCCCTTCTCCTTGAATTTGGGAAAGAATGGAGCACTATAGAGAAGAAATTAGGGTTAGGGTTTTGAGAAAATAGTGGAGGAGAAGAAGAAAAGGTGGTAAGAAGAGGAGGAGGAAGAGAAACGAATATAAGGGAAGGGTTTCTCTTGGTCGGAGTGAATCAGGACCATTGGATCAAGTTTTGATCAACGGCTGGAACCTTCCCGATTCTGGAACAGGGAGGCCGAACTCGGCCCGAACTTTGTAAGGGCAGAGTTCGGCCCGAATTCTGGGTCCTTGTCCCAAACTGAAATTAGACTGAAAGGATGAAAAATTGGTTAAGTATGGGAAATCAAGATAAGTTATAAAGATAAATGATTAAGAATTTCAATAAACCAGATAGTAGAAGTAGAAAGATAGCAATATGAAATTGAAAAAATAGCATATCAGCAAGTGATAAATCAAAATATACCGTATAATAAACAAGGAGTTATATTATAATTCAATATTTTGAATTTGCCATGAGTTAGCTGCAGGGGCCGGATCCCAGCTAGCGGTAGTCCTGAGGACTAGTGCACCGTGTCGCTTAGGCTTTTACGCCTTGTTGTCAGAAGGGCCCTTTCGGCTTGTACTCATAGCAAGTTCATCATAAGAGAATAATATAATCGATATTTATGCAGGTGTATTTTAATTTATGACGGCTTCATCTAAAATTCCAAGTTCACGACAAAGGAAATTGAAGCGCTCTTCGGATAATGGCTTTATGAAGAAATCAGCTAACTGATGATCAGTGTCAATAAATTCTAAGTTAATCGTGCCATTTTGCTGATGATCAGGCAAAAAATGGTGTCGAATTTCAATGTGCTTTGTGCGTGAGTGACAAATAGGGTTCTTAGTCAAGTTTATAGCACTAGTATTGTCACAAAAGATAGGAATATGCATGAAAGATAAATTATAGTCTTCAAGGGTTTGCTTCATCCACAGAATTTGTGCACAACAACGCCCAGCTGCTATGTATTCAGCTTCTGTTGTGGATAGTGCGACAGAATTCTGTTTTTTGCTAAACTAAGAGACTAAAGCCTTTCCTAATAAATGACACGTACCGCTCGTACTTTTACGGTCAACCTTGCATCCCGCAAAATCAGCATCAGAGTAACCAATGAGGTCAAATGATGTTGACTTAGGATACCATAGGCCCACTGTAACCGTACCTTTAAGGTATCTAAAGATGCTTAACTGCGGTCATGTGTGATTCCTTAGAATTTGCTTGATATCTAGCACACAGGCAAACGCTAAACATTATATCAGGGCGACTAGCAGTAAGATAGAGTAGACTGCCTATCATACCTCGATACTTACGTTGATCTACGAGTTTGTCGCTGTCATCTGGTTCAAGCTTGGTTGAAGTAGCCATAGGAGTGCTGATTGGTTTGACGTTATCAAGGTCGAATTTCTTCAGCATGTCCTTTGTATACTTCGACTGACAGATGAAGGTTCTATTTGACATTTGTTTGACTTGCAGCCCAAGAAAGTAGTTGAGCTCTCCCATCATGCTCATCTCAAACTCGGTCTGCATACTCTTGGCAAAATCTTGACAAAGGGTTTCATCAGTAGAACCAAAAATAATATCGTCTACATATATTTGAACTAAAAGAATAGTGTCCTTCAAAGACTTTATGAAAAGTGTAGTGTCAATTTTCCCTTTTGAAAAACCTTTCTTAAGTAAGAAGTTGCTAAGCCGTTCATACCAAGCTCTGGGGGCTTGTTTGAGGCCGTATAGCGCTTTCTTTAACTTGAACACGTGGTCAGGAAATTTGTTATTTTCAAAGCCAGGGGATTATTTTACATAAACTTCCTCCTTAATAAAACCATTCAAGAAAGCACTTTTAACATCCATTTGAAATAATTTGAAATTTTGAAAATTTGCAAATGCACAAAGCATCCGAATGGATTCTAATCTAGCAACAGGAGCATATGTCTTATCGTAGTCGATACCTTCCTCTTGGTTGTATCCTTGGGCTACTAAACGAGCTTTGTTGCGTGTGACTGAACCATCTTCATTTACTTTGTTTCTAAAAACCCATTTAGTACAAATAATTGAGTGATTAGCCGGTCTAGGAACGAGTTCCCATACTTGGCTCCTCTCGAATTGGTTGAGTTCTTCTTGTATAGCAGAAATCCAAAATTCATCATTGAAAGCTTCTGAAATGTTTTTAGGCTCAATTTGTGAAATAAAGGCAGTGCTAGCAATAGAGTCTCTTAATGATGATCTAGTAGTTACTCCTCGTGAAACCTCACGATTACCAAATTTTTTGGATGAGAAGGCTTGAAAAAGAATTTCTTAGGCAAGCTTTCCAGAGAATTTGTTTCGGTTGTGGTGTTCATTGGAGTAGACGTTGATGGTTCAACATCATCAGAGTAGCTGCTGCACTGTTATCTTCATCAAAAGTCATTTGTAGACTCTTCCACAATTAAAGAGCGTTTGTTAAAAACTCTATATCCCTTACTCTTGGCGGCATAGCCAAGGAAAATACCATCGTCAGCTTTGGCATCAAATTTGCCTAAGTTGTCTTTGGTGTTAAGGATAAAACATCTGCAGCCAAAAACTCTAAAATAAAAACATTTGGGGTTCTCCCAAACCAAAGCTCATAGGGTGTCTTTTTCGTAATAGGACGAATAAGTACCCTATTTAAAATGTGGCATGCTGTACTGACAGCTTCAGCCGAAAAGTATTTCGGAAGTAAAAACTTGTTTAACATGACTCTAGACATATCGCCAAGTGTCCTATTCTTCCGCTCCACAACACCATTTTGTTGGAGAGTTCTAGGACAAGAAAACTCATGATCAAAACCATTGGAATCACAAAACTTTTCAAAATTAGAATTTTCGAATTCGCCTCCATGATCACTTCGGATTCGAGTGATCATGTAGCCTTTTTCGTTTTGAACTTTCTTGACAAAAATTTTAAAAACTGAAATAGCATCACTTTTATAAGTAAGAAAGAAAACCCAAGTAAATCTTGAAAAATCATCAACAATAACAAATGCATAGAGTTTTCCACCAAGACTGGCTACTCTACTAGGACCAAATAAATCCATATGAAGTAGTTGCAGGGGTCTAGTAGTGCTTACAGAGTTTATGGAATGGAAAGATGATTTGGTTGCCTTATTCAACTCACATTCGGCACATACGGTGTCCTTTTTGAATGTGATCGGGCAAGCCTCTAACTAGCTTCTGGTTGATAGCCTGGATATAGTATCCATGTTGGCATGACCAAGACGCTGGTGCCATAGTAACCGTTCATCTTTGTGAGCATATAGGCATCTACTGCATGGTTAGTATCTATAGACAAATAGAAAATATAAATATTGTTCTCTCTTACCCCTTCAAAAGCAATGTCTCCTGTTGACCTATCATATAAAGGCATTTGTTTTGTCCAAAGTTAATGTCATAACCATGGTCAGCAAGATGACTGATGCTGAGCAAGTTATGCTTTAACTCGGTCACTAGACAGACATCCTTTATTGCGGAGAGGGAGGATAGCCAATAACACCATTACCTATAATATACCCTTTTAGGTTATTTCCGAAGGATACTCTCTTCTCTTCATCGATAGTGATGCGAAAAGATGTGCGTCTTCCGTCATATGCTGCGAGCATCCACTATCGAGAATCCACTTACTCTTAGTTGAGGAGGGAAGGTCCACCTACATCAAGAGTAGATATGACCTTTGGTACCCAAGTTCTTGAGGGTCCTGAAAAGTTAGCTTTTGGAAACCATGCATATATCTTTTATCAACTAATCTTCTGATTCTACATTGTGGTGATATGTGTCCATGTAGACCACAATAAGTGCATGTAGCATTTCTATTCATATTAGGAGCATGCTGATGATGTCTATAAGAATAATGATATGTAGATTCAGCATGGTGATGATGTTGATATGGCATGGCATGATGATGTTGTCTATATGGCATGGCATGATGAGATTGTCTATATGGTATGGCATGATGAGATTTTCTATATGTGGAGTGATGTTGATTGTGTCTTTGTGCAACATGATGATGACTATGTGTAGCATGATGTTTATGTGACATATGATGATTATTTCTACGTGCATGAGGTTTGTGAAAATGTGTGTATATGTAAGCATGATTGTGAGCAGCATGAGTATGACGTGGTTTACTAGTATGAGTAGTGTCATGCTTTGTGTGTGTCTCATGTGATTGGGTTTGAGGTTGAGCAACCTGTTTTCCCAATTTAGTCTCTAGTTTCTTAGAGATAGCTTGCAATTCAGTAATCTTAGCATTCAAACCATGCAACTTAGTAATAGTGATCTTGTGTCTATTCTTTTCTTCTGCAAGCTCCGTGTTGAGCGTTGTGATTTCTTGTGTTTGTTGCTCAATACGTGCCTCGGCATCATGTAAGCTTATTTTAAGAGTAGATACCTCATCAGTGACATCCGTGGGTGCAGTGTCTCTAATATTTCAAGTAAAAGAGAAAGTCTTTGTATTTCAACTTCATGACTTTTGATTTTGTCCTTGGCTTGTTTGTATTTACCAATGACCTTTTTATGGTCACTAAGTAAATCAGTGAAAGCATCGCCAAGTTCATCAAAAGTGAAGTCGTCAAGAGTTTCGTTAGATACCTTGTCGGATGTTGCCATTAGGCAAACATTAGCCGTATCTTGAGGAGAGTTTTTTCTTCCTCGGAGTACTAGCATCATTTTCATGCCAGATGCTTGTGTTGGCATATTTCTTTGAAGAGGTCTTCTTGTATGGCTTCTCATAGCGGTTGCTTTTCTTTGAGAATGGACAGTCTTTTCGGACATGTCCGTCTTCTTGCAACCGTAGCAAGTAGCTCTTCTTCTTCATCTTCTTGTGGTTCCTTCTTTCTTAGTTGAAGCGAAGGAATTTCTTGAAGTTGCGAACCATGAGAGCTTGATCATCATCTTCTGAGTTGTCATCATCCGTCTCTTCGGGTTCAGCCCTCCGTCGGTGAGCTTTGAGTGCGATCTCCTTAGCCTTAGGAGCAGGCTCTTCGAAGTCCTTGAGGTCAAGCTCATGAGTCATTAGCTTTCCCATCAAGTTTCCATGGACATGGTTGTGAGATCGTTTCCTTATATATGGCTGTCACCTTAGGGTTCCAAATTTTTGGTAACCCCCTAAGTAGCTTGCGAATCTTCTCGTGATTTGAATATTGTTTCCCAAGCGAGGACAGGGGGTTGATGATGTCGAGGAATCTTGTGAACATCTGCGTGATCGTCTCGTTTGGCTTCATCTTAAAGGCCTCGTATTCTTGAGTGAGACGCTTATTTTTGATTCCTTGACTTGGGTGGTTCCTTCATGCGTCACTTCTAGAAGCTTCCATACTTCGTGGGATGTGGTGCATGTGGATACCCTGTTGAACTCATTCCTGTCTATAGCACAGAATAAAGCATTAATAGCTCTCGCGTCTAGACTTGCCTGTTTTTCTCCTCGTCAGAATATTTGTCATGTGATTTCTCAATGAGATCACCGTTGACAACTATCCTGGCGGGCTTTTTGTAACCGTCAGTGACGATAGTCCACAGATCAAAGTCTAGAGACTTGAGATAAAAACTCATCCTTGTTTTCCAATACGTGTAGTTAGTTCCATCAAATAGGGGAGGCCTATGAGTGGACTGTCCTTCACCGTGATTGGAAATCAAGGATTGTGTGGTTGCCATAGATCAGCTCTAGGATGTAAATCCTTGTAAAGAGAACAGAGCTCTAATACCAATTAAAGAACAGATGGCAACTCTAGAGGGGGTGAATAGAGTTTATAGAGAAAATAACCAATTAAAAATTCAACTCTATCACAAACAAAACTAATCAGAGTAAATGCGGAATTTAAAGTGAGAAGAAAGAGAGCATACGCAAACACAGCTGATTTTAACCTGGTTTCCCTCGTGGAGGACTAGTCCAGGCCTGAGAACTCTAGCTCAGGATTAAATCCACTATTTGTGAAATTTACAACCCGTGCCTTTTCTTCAGAAGAGCACGTCAACTTCTTACAAAGTATCGCTGTGGCGATTGCTTGGAATTCTCCAAGCGACTTCTTCAACTCTTGCACAAGACTCCTAACTGAGAGATGCTGAGCACTCGAGACTTAGGATGCTTGTGGCTAGTAGATGGGAAGGGTATGGCTTAGTTGAGCTTCAAGAGAGAAGAGAAGAGAAGATTGATGATTTGAAATGAGAGAATTCTTGGCCTTTTTATAGGGTTTTTGTAGGCAGAATTCGGCCAGAATTCGGGTAAATTTCAAATATTTGGCCGTTGGACAACTTGCAACCAGCTAACCCTAAAATTTAGGTTGCTAATTTTAAGGGGACAGATTTCGGCCCGAACTCTGTGTGGAGGCAGAGTTTGGCCCGAACTCTGTCTCCAGAGCACAGAATGGTTCTAAGGGAGTGGGCTTATTTCTGGATGGTGGAGTTTATGGATTTGGGTAGGCTTTTGGTCAAATCTCAAGAGCTCAGCATGACACAGTTTACAATAGTCTAGACTCAATAAAAGTATAAAATACAGACTCATAAATAACTGAATTGCAAAGACTGGGCTGTCGTCTGACTTGAGCTTGATGTGGACGTCGTGTGTCGTATTGAATTATTACAAGTATTATTTAGTCAATTATCGATATTTGGTTGACTGTGACTTTGTGTCAACAAAAATCCCATACCGTCTCGGCCTGATTTGACCGCTGGTCTGGGCCGGTAAAACCCGTGGAACCCGACCAGGCCGACTGGACCCGGCCCTTGCCCAGTTCAGCCGATTTTATAATTTTTTTAAACGATTGGAGGCCAAAATGACCATTATACCCTATTTTACTTGCCATTTTTAGACAATTGGAAGAATAATTTGGTCATTTTGCTAAAATTGACCAAAAATAACCTTATAATAAATCTTTTTTGGGAGTAAAATAGATCATTTTCACCCAAAAATTCTATAAATAGGCCATAAATCTTCAAACTTAATCATACCAATAATTTCTTTTCTATTACAATTTTTAGAAGCAGTCTATTATAAAGAGACGATTTATATCATGGATAATGATCAACTACCACAACAACTATAAGATCAGCAACTGCAACCTGCATCGCAACCCGTGCCGCAACCTCAACACGTAGCACAAGAAGAGCTTAACAGAATCGAAATTTTGGCATCATTTTAGCGAGTTTATAATGAACGGAAGTGGCAGTACCGAAAGAAGATACTCTACTAAAGTTCTTGTTATATGTTTTTATTGTAGAAAATGATTAAAAGGACCATAGCCATGGTATAGGGAAGCTACGCATATATTTACAATCATGTACCAATATCTAATAATCTTACTACCAAAATATCATGTTTTAGCACATTTCTAGAAATGTTGTAAGTAAACCGCTAAATATAACGAGTTTAGAGACTTCAGTAGGCGACGTCGCTATAAGTCACTTTTGGCGACGAATAGCGATTAGTAGCAATTGTACTTGATTTTTTTGAAAGCATAGTCGGTGTACGCTTCTATAATGTCGTTAAATGTTGCTGCTATTTTCGGATTAACGACGTTTTGTGACGTATGTTCTACATTCGTCGCACTTAACTAAAACTTTAGCGACCTTTAACGACGCTTGTTTACGACGTCACTTATAAGTTAATATAGGGGTTTGACGTTTAATTTTTTTATTTTCCCCATTCTTTCGATTCCATAAAAAAACCTACTCCTTCCCCCTCCCCGAGCTGCTGATGTTAGGGTTATATACTAAAAGCATGACTTATGTATTAACTATATTTTCTTATTATTTTTGAATGAGAATCATATGGGCAAATGTTGGTGTTTTATATTTTATATGTTAATGCAAGTGTCTGATATTCTATATTGTAGATAATATGTGTGTGGTGACACACAAAAGATCATATTATCAATCCATTGTAGAATATATAAAGTTCACAACTTAGATGGATTTGGACAAACCATTGGTAAGGTTGTAGTGTAATCTGGCATTAGTCTATCTTGACAATAGATTTATACTAGTGCACTTTGTGTGTATTGAACAAGATCACTTGAGGTTGTTCTCCTTGTATTGACTACGTAAGAGAAAAAAGACCTCTGTTATTATGAATGCTTGTGCTCTTGATCTGGATATAATAACAGACATGTATATGTAGTATGTATTACTTTTTTTATAAAAGAGTGAGATTTATAATGAGTCACTAACATCTATGAATTGGATAATGGAATTATATAAATGATGGGTTGTTGATTATAAAAGGAATCCATGTTCCGATGTATCGAGTTGATAATGTCCCCTTAAAAAACTCATAAGGATTGTCATGTAAACCTTGTAGGTGGATTATATCTGACATGAAAAATAAAATTGAGTGGTACTACTTAAGGATAAAAGATGTCGATCAATGTAGTTGTCAGTAACTTATTTTGATTGATGGACATTCGATATCTTAACATGGGGAGATAAACAAGCATATAATAAGAATGAGGCCATAAATGTAATTTGGGATTAGGAAGGTAGTGCAACAGTTGCTCTTTAGTGGACCGAGCTTTTGTTAACATGCCGTATTCGGGCGGAACATGGAATACCTAGACCCAGTAGGAGACCTAAACCTAATTTTTTCTCACGGTCCCTGCCATAGCCTATAATATATCCTCTATTTTCTGACCGTCATATGTATCCTAAAAGAGCATCTTTCTCTAATTCGTTCATCACGAGAGGAGGAAAAGGGAGGACAACCAAGGGAAGAAAATGTTAAGAGATCATCGCCCATATGACGTCCAACCCGAGGAAGGAGTACGTGTAGAAGATCTTAGGGTCGCTGACTGCTCGAGCTTGGAAAACAATCGTATTCTTCTCACGCATGTATAATTCATGAACCCTAGTTTCTGCCTATGAAGGGTTAGGACACGTTTTTATATGTGTTAACTTTCTATCGATCAATACGCACACCAATCCCAAGTCATGGGAATCCTCAGTTCTATTAATTGGTATCAGAGTCGGTATTAGTTAGTGTATCGATTGATACATCCATGTTGACCAATAAAACATAATGTAGAATAATATTCGGTAGATGTAGGTCTGTTCTGACTCGATTTTGTAGGCATCTTAGATCCAACTATTATAGTCAAATTCATATTATGTTTGTGTTATTTAAACCACGGACATGCCGTGGTTGTTGTTGTTCACGGATGTAATTAAAATCGTCAGAGTTGATCGTGCATATTTATTTAATTTTTTAACCTAGATTATGTGTGAAATCCTTTGGGAGACGTAGGATTGATGTAATCTTAAATATAATCGGTCTATCGTGATGGCGGTGGTGGCTTTTTTTTGATGTGGATCGGGATGTTGTTTTTCAACAGGTCGAACCCCGAATAGGTCTACGCCGCATACTATTCTGGATCCAAGCACAGTTAAAGAAGAAGCAGGATATATGGCCATAATAGTTGGATATTTATCTTTTATTGCTATATTTGTTTTATTCTGTTATGCATGATTTTTGATGTGGTTATTTGTTATAAACTGAACCAATAATTAATAATGGACAACATGGAAATAAATCAACTAGTAGAAAGTCCCCTATCTTTAAATAACTAAGTGGGAGAGGGAGTTTATTTTGTATAAATTCCATGGTCTCCATTACTGGTATGTAGGTGATGTAATTATACTGTGCGTTGGCTTTAGTGCTCACCTCCATATCGGATGAGTCTAGTTACTGATCACCAGTACATACTTCCTTTGGGATAATTATAGAAAGTTATCTAATGTGTGTTCACTTCTCCATCTGAAAGAACTCATTAAAGTAATGGACATAATATTATGTAATGGTATACATTTAGATTCAAATAATGATATCCTCCCAATCGGAGTCACTACTATTATTTGTAGGACCAAAGCAAGACCAACAAGTTATTTTTATTTGTCATAAAGTTATGATGACATGAGAATAAAATTAATATAAAATATTCTTAAACAAATATGGAATTTGTATCGGTCTGCACCATCCTGGCATGCTAAATTCATGGTGTTTAAGGTGTTGGAGAATTTTTTATTATTGTTTTCAGGGAATCAATATTTATTTAATTCAAAAAGATTTTGCCCTACATAATATTTAATTATGTGATATTTAGGATTTCAAAAAATGGATTTTTCAGTCCACTTATGGTGATTCTTAAAGAAAATAAACTTACTGACCCTTACATTGACTGAAAACGTAACTTGGATATTGTCTTAACTGCTAAGAGTGCAAATATGTACTCAATGAGGAATGTCCACCTAAACCTGATGCTAATTCTGATGAGGATGTCAAAGAGGCTTATAAGAAGTGGATAAAGGCAGATGAGATGGTACGGTGTTATATTCTGGCATTTATGTCAAATGGCATCAGCCCATAGCCACAGCTTATGACATGATGTATAACCTCAAGGAACTCTTTGGACATCATAGTAGAGTAGCTAGGCAGTTTGCTATGAAGAGTTTGATGAATACGAAAATGGGTGAAGGTACTCCAGTATGGGATCATGTTCTCAAGATGATGGGTCATCTGAATGAGATGGAGATCCTTGGAGTTGAAATCGATTGAGAAACCCAGGTCGTTATCGTTCTCGGGACTCTACCTAAAAGTTTTGACACGTTTTGCCTTAACTATAATATGAATAAAAATATCACTTTTGTATTAACTATATTTTTCTACTATTTTTGAATGAGAATCATATGGACAAATGATGGCATTTTATTTGTTATATGTTAATGCAAATATCTGATATTCTACATTGTAGATAATATGGTATGTGAGGACGCACAGAAGATCATATTATCAGTCCCTTGTAGAATATATAAATGGTTCATAACCTAGATGGATTTGGACAAACCATTGGTAAGGTTGTATTATAATCTGGCATTAGTCTATCTTGACTATGGGTTTAGACTAGTGCACTTTGTGTGTATTGAATAAGAGCAGTTGAGGTTGTTCTCTTTGTACTGTTACATAAGAGAACAAATACCTATTATTATGGATTCTTGTGCTCTTAATCCGGATATAATAATAGACATGTATATGTAGCTCTATGAATTGGGCAATAGCATTATGTGTATGATGAGTTGTTGATTATAAAAGGAATCCATGTCCTGATGCATCGGGTTGGTGATGTCCCCTTTAGGAACTCATAAAGATTGTCATGTAAACCCTACAGGTGGATTATATCCGACATGACAAATAAAGTTGAGTAGTACTACTTAACGATAAAAGATGTCGATCAATGTAGTTGTATGTAACTTATTTTGATTAACGGACATTCGATATCTTAACTTGGAAGATAAACAAGCATATAATAAGAAGGAGCCCATTAACGTAATTTGGGATTAGGAAGGTAGTATAGTAGATCTTTAGTAGACCGAACTATTGTTAACATGCATGGTGTGTTCGGACGAACACGGGATACCAAGGCATGTTAGGAGACCTACACTAATTTTTCCTCACGGTCCCTACCATAGCCTATATATACCCTCTATTCTCTGGCCGCCATATGTCCCTAAGAAGAGCATATTTCTCTAATTCGTTCTCACGAGAGAAGAGAAAGGGAGGACAACCAAGGAAAGAAAAGGTTGGAAGATCGTCATCTATACGACGTCCAACCCGAGGAAGGAACACGCATAGAAGATCTTGGGGTTGCCGACTGCTCGAGGTTGCTGGAAACAGTCATCTTCTTCTCATCATAGTTAATTCGTGAACCCTAGTTTTCATCTATGAAGGGTTAGAACACGTTTTAAATCTGTTAACTTTCTATCAATCAATATGCACACCAATCCGTGGTCATGGAAATCCTTAGTTCTATCAGCTGATCCGCTCCCCCGGCCCTCGACTCCCGGCGACCCCTACCCCGGCGACCAACTGGCCCCCGGTACCCGACGACCCCCGGCATTTCGCTCTCCCTCCCCCTAGGCGACTTGCTGCCCCGGCGACCCCCCTGCCCCAGAGACCCACTTGACTCCAACTCAGCTAACCCTAACCCTAACTCTCTCATGCTGACACAATACATTAATGACACATAGACACATACTCACTGACACAACATACGTACATACATACACTTGATACACAAATATGTTGGACATTGACTGTTCTTGCCAATGATTATGTATATATGTGTATGTATTTGAGATTATAGTGACATGGACACACAAATCGGATACTGACATAGACACACTGATTTTAGGTGTATTTTCTTGCTTAGTATGGTATCGTGAAATGATCATAGGTGTATTTCCTAGTTTAGGGTATGAATATAGGCTTGTGTCACATCTCCTAATAATATATATACTAAAAAACATGTTATAGTAGATTGAAAAAGAATTAGTTGTAATAGACACACATGTTGGAACTAGTTTTGTGATAATCTAAAGAAGGTTACATATGTATGAAGGGTCCTAAATTTAGGCTATCTAAGGACTGTTGTATCCAAGATATTTTTATAACTAAGATACGAAACATATGTATCCATCTAAGTATATATGTATCTATATTTATATTTTGATACTAAGGAGTATCGTAGTACCTAGACTGTATAGAGTGAGTATCCTAAAAGTTTATAAGACATTTTGGATATTTTAGGAATTGGATAATTGTCAAGGTAAGGTTGGGGTTTATATGAAAGTATGGCATGGTGTCAAGTGTAGGTATGATTGGTATAGTATCAAGACATGAGTCAAGATACTAGGTATATAGGTAAGTACAAGATAGGTATCGCTAGTATCTCATGGTAAGTGCTAGCTAGGTAAGTGTTAGCTTGGACGCTCTGAGGTCAAGTTTTTCTTGTGGGCTCACAAGGAACACATTACGACAGAGATATCAGTATCTCTTATTTTAAGTGTCTATGTTAGTCTGAAATCAAGTATCCATGTGAGTCCTTCTCTGAAAACTAAATTTACTTTTGTAAGTATTTTGCGGCTACTAAAGTTATACAAAAAAGACGAAGAACTTAGTCTTTTATAGAATTTTTCGGAAACCTAGTATAACTTTAACAGCCTCAACAGACTTGCAGAAGTAAAATTTATTTTTAGAGAATAGTTCACAAAGAATACGTGACAACACCCAAGTGTAAAGTATGTTCATACCAAGTGTCCATATACTCAAATAATGTGTATCCATGTATGTATCCATTTGTACAATATACTCGAATAATGTGTATCTATCTTTGTAGAATTATCTTCAAATGGGAATTACTACCTACGAAATCGTTCATGGATGTACAATCATCATCTTGACGACATATGTGGTGTGCAGATGAATTTATATAGGGGGTGGAGCAGTTCCTGTAATTTGCCAAAGCTTTCCCTCAGTACATGGACTATACCAAAATTAAGGGTCCATGTGTAAGATGTCACAACTTGAAATATCATCCAGAAGTGGACGTGACATATCATTTCTACTCGAGGGGTTTCATGCCGATTTACTATCAGTGGACCTCACATTGAGAATTTATGTCTTTAGCATCGAAGCTGGAGCCTAATATGGAGCCGTATATAGATGTCCACGACCACATCGATTATGATGAAGGGTAGGTAAACATCATTTTCGACGATACGGGGCATAGTTTCGATCCAGACAATCATGATGCGGCTGAAGAGGCACCGAATGTCGACATTGCAAAGTTCATAGAGTTGCTGGAGAATGCAAGGACTCCTTTGTATCCTGATTGTGAAGATCATTCACCGTTAGAGGTTGTTACAAGGCTGCTGAGCATCAAGTATAATTTCAATATGTCTAAAGAATGCTACAACTGAATCATCGAATTGATTATAGAGATCTTGCCGGAGGGTGCTAAGTTACCTACAGACTTCTATCGTTCAACGAAAATTGTGAGATCACTCTGGTTGTGATATGATAAAATTGATGAATGTTACAACGGATGCATGTTGTACTACAAGGATGACAAGGATGAAGACGTATACAGATTTTTTGGTGCCGATCAGTACAAGGCAACTAGTACAAATAGGACTCCGGTGCAAGGAAGCAGACTGATTCGATGATGCACTACGTTTCTTTAATGTCGCAGTTGCAGAGGTTGTTTATGGTGAAGGAGTCTACTGAGAACATGAGTTGGCACAGACGGAAACAGATCGATGGAGTATTGGATTATCCATCTGATGGAGAAGCATGGCAGCACTTTGATCGAGAGTATCCCGATTTTGCTTCTGATCCATGTAATATATGATTGGGGCTCTCCTCCGATAGTTTTACCCCGTTCGGACTAAGTTGCCCGTCGTCATATAGAAAAGCAAGAGAAGAATATTGCGGTAACAGTTTGCAAGCTTAAGAGGTGTTCCTTCCTGGATTCTTCGACTCCATGGAGTATTTGCCAATTCATCTTTCCTACAAGGCACATATTGGTGGGCCCATCAGTTATCCATGGCTGTACCCATTTGATCGTATTTGAACCACCTAAAGAGAAAGATGAAAAAGGCTCGGGTAGAGGGTTTTATTTGTGAAGCATATGTTCTCAAGGAGATTACAAAATTCTGCTCGATGTATTTCAAGCCATATGTTTCTACTAATAGAACAAGAGCTCCTAAAAATGACGATGGATATCATGAATCTAATGATACAATACGAAAAGTCTTAAATGCATTCAAAAAGCATTCAGGGAAAATGAAGAAGAGATGTCTAAATGACGAGGAACCCAGGGCTACTCAGTTGTATATTACTCAACTTCGACGAGGATGAAGTGGAGAAGCTCGAAGGGTAAGTAACTAATACGTCCACGTTTACGTCATATATGTAATAGTTTTTAATATTATATAATAGTTTCAATATTATTATTACATTAATTGGCCGATGTTTGTTGTTGTTTTCAGCACATTTAATAATGAGGTGAGGTCGAGTAGACAATACATAATAGATAAAGAACTAGAATAGGAAATAAGATATCATTTCCTTCATGGTTGAGTGCAAATGTAAGGAGCTCGGTAATCACTTTTTGTATATGCACTTTACACAGTAATTAACAGAACGTTGAATTTAATATTATCTTCTGGTATTTAGGTCGATCGTCCAGATGCAACACTAGAGAATGAATATATTAGAACTCTAGCCAAGGGGCCAATTTATGCTGTCAAAATCTGGCCAAGCTATTATGTGATTGCGTTTAGCTTCAAGTCAACAGATGCTCTGATCAGAAAAGCGTTCTGGACCTTGACTCGACAAAATATAGTTGTTTGTGTATCAAATCTACAAACTACAAAATATCAATCCAGGAAATGATTTTTATGGCATCTTACAGGTGGTTGTGGAGTTGACATATAACTATGGCATAGAGCTGGCTAATATCATTTTATTCAAATGTGATTGGTACGATTCGATCCAAGATCAAGGTTGGAAAATTGACAACATGGTCTTGTGGAATTAACTACCGGCTTCGATATCAAGGATACGAACCATTTGTCCTAGTAAGTCAGGCTCATCTCTTTTACTTCACTACTTATCCTAAATGGGGAACAACGAGATTGGACTGGTGGGCAGTATGCAAGACTAATGCCAAAACTTACGATGTTGACGAAATCGCTTATCAGAGGATGAGCTACCTCTCGTAACAAATATAGTTGATATGGACAAAACGAAAGTTCCTCATTACACATCTAATTATGTAGAAGAGTATCCGTGATAAAAACAAAGTAGATGAAAGCGAAGATGAGGAGGAAGAGGAAGAGGAAGATAAGGACGAAGTAAACGAAGAGGATGAATTTCCAGAAGATGATTGAAAATAAAATGTAATTAGATATGTCATGTAACATCTATTTAGACTTGTGTAATGTACTATCATTTTGTTAAACAACTAACTACTCTCTATCTAAAATATAAAATATGTCTCCGATAGACTTATTTTTGGATTAGACTTCTTTCTGGATTTGACTTTTGCCTAGATTTATCTTTGGTAGACTTATTTATGGGATGTTTTTGCGTTATTTTTGGACTAGAATTTATGGTTATTATCTAGACTTGGATATTTTGGATGTTATTACCTAGACTTGGTTATTATCTAGAAATTTAAAGGAGGGTTGCTCCGGGTCTAATTTTTATAAACTATGATTTATTAAATGCATGTCGATTTGATTTAGAATATGTATTACATTTCTTGTATATGTTTATTTTTTTCATCATATATTATTATCAGGTATGGCAGGACGAAGATGATCTTACCTCAGTCAGTCCCGAGTAGAGGAGCGCACCGTCGTGGTAGAGGTTCCACCAATCGATGGAGTGCTTCCCCGTTATCGGATGATGGTTCTGGACCCTCGTCTCCGAGTACTCCAGTGTGCCGACCAGTCACATCTTCCACTCCGTCGATGGTACGTAGCAGTACTTCTGGGACGGGCAGTTCCAGGCATGAGACTACTACCCCATCCAGTGATCCTCCTGCTGATGGCACTATGGAGACGGAGGAGCAGATAGAGGGGGTCGAATCTACTCTATTTCAGTATTAAAGCGATCTCCATGCGCGCCTATGGACCAACGAGGATGGCGACTTAGTCCGACGGGACTACAAAGTAAGTTAATTAGTTAACATTAATTTATACTATATATATATCATGAATATAATTATCGTTGTATAGATATCCCCTGTGGGTTTAAAGGGCATAGGGCTAGTTCTGAGGTCCAACTACGGTGGCCCTTGGATCAACTACTCGATGCCTCGGACGAGAGGTAGGCATTCTGGTTTGACCGCTTCATGGTAACTAAAGTATATTGTTTTTAATATCAATCATCTTTTATGCATATTATATAACTTACTATTTTAATTCTTGTAGAAAATATATTTTATCCACCACACTAGACGGAGATGATCGAGAAGCAATTTTCTTCCGTTGTCGCCAAGTTGATCCGTGATGCGATCGACGACCAGAAGGCTCGAGAATACTCCGGAAGACCGATCCAAGGTTGGATAATGCCCGAGTAGTAGACTGTGATGAGGGCTAGATTCGACGATCCCAGTATAGGAAAGGTCGAAGAAGGCGAAGGCGGCTAGGACGAGGGCAGAGAAGCAGTTTGGTGGCTGAATTTTCATCATGTAACATTTCCGTTGTCTGGTATATATTCTAAAATATATTATTTTAATAAAAGTAGGAACAAAATATTTAATTACAATAACAAACAAATTAATTTTAACTGATACAGAGGGGTGAGGATGCCAACATGGTGACCGTCTTCCTGGCCACCCATCAGAATAATGAAAAGCTCATCGATAAGAGGGCCACACATAGCTATTTAAGTTTTACTTTATGTTTTGTTGATTTAATGTAACTTAAAAAATATTCAATATATATCCATATAGCTATTAATAAGTACCTTAGACATTAGCAACTGCGATGATTGGGTAGTAAATATTATGCTTATCGAGATGTGTACCTTTCTAAGATGCGTTTATTAGGCTACGTGAGCATATGAGTGCTAGTGCACCTGCAAAGAGAGGGGCTGGTACTTCCTCGCAGCCTCCTCAGCCTCAGTCGGTGAACGGGATCTAGATGACCGTCGTTGGTGGCCTTCAGTGGGGTATGTACTATGGTACGGAATCCTACGGAACCTTTATGGTGACACAGTCACCCAGGGCCCCCTCTGGCAGTGCGTATTCTCCACAGCCCTCATCGGAGTCGGCCCGAGTCGAGGAGAGCTTGCGTCGCCAGGTTGCTGAGATGCATGACGAAATACTGTGAGGATTGTGGAGTAGCCCCAGTCTCAGTCGCAGACGGACAATGCGGCGTTCACCCCACGACTTGATATGCTCGAGGGAACCATGAGGGGGTTACAGAGGACCATGAGTGAGATGAGCGAGAGGATGGATCGTACCTTTCAGGGTGTGCAGGGGACGTAGTTGGCCATGGGAGATCAGCTTTTGAGGCTGACGGCTGTTACGGATTCATGCAATTCTAGATTTCTATCTATAGAGTAGACGCTTCCTGATTGTGCGTCGGCATCGACACTGACTGTTTGGTTCCACTGTATAACCTACGATAATTGAATTTTGGATTTTTTCAAAAAATTTTAAATTTTTATTTTCTGTATTTTTGTAAATCTTTGATATCGTGAATTTTAACAGAAAATATATTTTCGATCGTAATTGCTATCGATATTTTGTTGGGTCATTGGTTTTGAGAAAATAAATTATATAGTATTTGTCCCAAATAAATTAATCTCCACTTGGAAAAAATCTATAAGTTATAAATATTTATTATCATATAAGAAAATGACTTGTCATAATATTACTTTTAACTAATACACTTCTATTACTAATTAATTAATCTGAAAGGTTTACGATAATTTGTTGGTTTTCGATTTCCTTCGTATCGGACTAAGACCATTCCAGTCCTAGGTCTAGCCGATCAAGTTAGGACTTGGATAGTGGGCTAGGTTTTGGGATTAAGCTAATAATTTTAGTAGCTAAATTGTAATTAGATAATAACTAATTAACTAGTTGTTAATATCTAAATTATAATTAGCTAGTGATTAATTAGTATTAATTAACTAATTTTTAGTGGTTAGTGCTATGGTTAGTTGTTAGTGTTTTCACTATTTTTCTAATTCTATTACAATTACAACTTTCCATTTAGATTTTCTACCCTACCTATAAATATTGGGGACTCCCAAAATTTTACAAGAAGCAAATACTAAAATTCCTACACAATATGTCCTAGTCGCCAGCCATTGCCTGTCCGACCACTCTTCACATATGCAGACCATCCCGACCAACTCCAGCTCCATGCTCATCCCATCCGACCAAGCCCTGCCATCACCACCATCGGCCATTTAAGCCACCGCTGCCATAAGACAAACCACAACCACCACTGGCTCCCCTATCACCGGCCAACCACCTGACCGCCCAGCTCACCAGCACCACGACCCCGACCATCTTTCGACCTCCATTCTCCGCCCACCTCCTATATTGTCGACCACACCCTAGAACTCCACACCCGTACCACCATCATCACACTCCACGACCACCACATCACAATACCACCCTCCATCATCGCCATTTACCATCACATACGCACCAAATCGACAGCCACCTCCGTCCAACACCGCGACCAACTCCCATGAAATACTGCCACCAGCAAAGAGAGGGAGAAGGGAGAGAGAGGCGACTTGTCACGCTCGTTTCCCATTATACATATTTTCAGTATACGTGTACAGATTTCTGATGTTTGTCAGGTGACCGGTGTTTTAACTTGTCTTGTTTAGCTTAGTCCTGGATTATTCTAGTCTTGGTTTATTGTGTCTTGGTTCATCATGGCTTGACTTGGTTTATTTTGGTTCATCTTGGCTGGGCTTAGCTTGGTATGGTTTTGTGCGGTTTGAGATGAGTATGTTGGTATATAAGTCAACCCCTCTCTCTCTCCTCCATAACTCTTCATTTTCTTCATCTTCTCCATTACTCCCTTGGAAGTCTCAATTCGGACTTGTTTGGGCAAGTTATGTCATTTTGAAGTTCATGGGTTCTTTGAGCTCTTCTCGGTTTGTTGAGAAGAAGGGGAGCAGTGTATGCGCGCTCTTTAGGATCGTGCCACTAAGTTGCGCATGCTCTTGGCGTCGTACCATTTGGCTGTGCGTGCTCTTTAGCGCTACGCCTCTCCAGCACACCCTAGCCCGGGCACCTATTGGCCCTGGCCCGCTTGCCCCTGGTAACCTAGCCGGTGCTCTATTGTAAATTATTCTTTTGAGGCGTTTAGACTCCGAGCAAGTATTATCTCGTGTTGAAAATTAAATTTTGTTTGCCTAAGGGTTGTAACGTGATTGACAAATCCTATGGTTGATCATGTATGACTTAACTCTTGCTAGTTTATTTTGTATAACTAGCTTCATGATCATCTGAATATGTAATTTGGGATGACTTAGTTTGTATGTCTGATGATCTAACATCTTATAATATTTACCATTTTGCTTGAGATTGAGACACTAGATTTGTTCTTGATCATAAGAGACTGATGGCTTATAGATAAACCCTCATACATCTAGACAGCCGTGACCATATTGCGTGGTGGATTGTACTTCAATGTACGTAGCTGGCTGTCTGTCCCCCGCTCTCCAGTATTCTGGTTCTGGGGTGTGACACGGTTTAAGTGGTGGCCTATACAGGTCTTGTAAGTTAAGATGTGCAAGGGTTTACTGAGATGTCTAATCAGCATTCTTCTTTGATCTCTACTGTTTTCTAATCCTCCTGAAACTTGACCTGATAAAGTGCTTCTATCCTTGATCAATCTTATCTTTATTGTTCCTCATGTTATTTTATTCAGTAGCATTATTCCTGGGCCTACCGATCAGCCGTGTAGAGCACCGCCAGTGAACCAGCAGTAACCTGGGGACCAAGTCCAGCACTCTGGAGCAACATACTGAGTCATGTATTCCGGGGATCCAGAGCCACTAGTTTAGCCAGCCCAGCCTATAGAGCCTAACAATAGAACCTGATGGGACTCATCCGGGACTTGCTTGCATCACAAGATTGTCGGGGTGATGCCCTGCACAGATAGTACGAGATGCCATGGGCAGAGTTTGTTATCAAGGGAACAATACGGCTAACAGCTTCAAGCGCCTGAACTCTCCTTTCTTTGACGGCAGTGAAGATGCTATTGCTGCTGATGCTTGGCTACAGGATATAGAAATATTCTGGAGGCAGCCCAAATTCTAGAGGAAGGGAAGGTGGCCGTTGTATGCCTACAGTTATTGGACTTAGCCCGCAGTAGGTGGACAATGCAGCAGTTGGATTGGCGATGCATGTCTTGTGGGCGGTATGTAGTAGAGCAGTTTGAGAACCAGACCTTTGATGCTATTTTGAGAGCAGCTAGGAGGCATAAATATACCTCTCAGAGGTAATAGATCGAACTAGAGTACGGAAGAGCCCTCATGGTCAGTTGTCTCAGTCATTAGCACCAGCCCCGGCAGCAAGGACTTTGACTATTGGACCTCCTAGCAGGGAGACCACAGTTTTGTCGGTTCAGCATTCGACTCCAACATATCCTCAGCAGTGAAAGCAGAAGAAATCTTGGAATGAGCTGCTCTCATTATAGAAAGTCTGGGCACGTGGTTTCAGAGTGTCGTAGGACACAGGGATTTTGCTTGGCTTGTGGGACACCATATTACAAAATTGGGTCCTGGCATAGAGCCAGTTCATCTTCATCAACTCTAACCAGTCCATCGGTTAGGGCACCAGTGCAGCAACAACAGAAGTATCAGCCTCAGAGGTCATTACCGCCTCAGGCTTAACAATATACTCAGGCCTAAGATCAGATTCAGAATAGGCAAAGAGGTCACTAGCAGAGGGGACCAGCACGAAGGGGACAGGGTAAGCTATGGCTTTGACCATAGCAGAAGAATTGGCATCAGGTGAGGTGGTGGCAGGTACCATTCTCGTCAACTCTTTTCCTATATCAGTATTTTGATTTGGGTGCATCTCATTCATTTATGTCTGTACGATTCGCTACACGAATAAGACTGAAGCCTGAGTCATTGTCAGTAAGGCTCAATATACATACTGGTAACAGTCTTGTGGGAATAGATAGAGTTTTTTTCTCGTGTTGAATCCTAGTTAGCAGTAAAGAGTTTTTTCGCTAGATTGATAGAATTTTCGATGGCCGACTATGATATGGTCTTAGAAATTGATTGGTTGAAGGATCAATACGCAAGAATAGATTACCATATTGGCAGGTTATTTTTGGTATTTCCGACGAAGAAGAGTTTTCATTTTCCAGAGGAGAAGTATAACCTTCTCCACCAGTCTTGCATATGGTAGTAACAGAAGAACTTCATTTTCCTAGAGTAGTAGAAGAATTTTCTGACGTGTTTCTCGAAGAGCTTCCAGGCATGCTGTTAGAGAGAGAGAGTTCACTATTGATTTGATCCCAGGGACGATACCAATATCAGAGAGAGTCTATATACTGGCACCATCAGAGTTGGAGATCTTGTACAAGATGGTTGAAGAACTCAGAACCAAGGGATTCATTCGTGCTAGTAGATCACCTTGGGAAGCCCGGATGCTTCTTGTGAAGAAGAAGGATGGTAAGTCAAGATTACATTGATTATTGTACCTTGAATTTTGTAACAATTAAGAACATATATCCCCTACCAAAGATATATGTTTTATTCGATCAACTCAGTGGGGCAGCAGTATTCTCGAAGATTAACTTGCGTTCAGGATACCATTAGATCAGAGTGAGAGAGCAGGACATCACGAAGACAGCATTCAGATCTAGATATGGATATTAGGAGTTCTTATTATGCCATTTCGAGCAACTAATGTGCCAGTGGTATTCATGGATCTCATGAATTGTATCTTCGTACCCTATTTGGATCATTTTGTGATAGTTTTAAAGACGACATCTTAGTCTATAGCAAGAATGAAGCAGAGCATGAGCAATATCTCCGAATAGTCCTTCAGATTCTTAGAGAGCACCAGTTATACGCGAAGTTCAGTAAGTGCGAATTTTGGCTTTACCATATTTCGTACTTAGGTCATATCATCAACAGAGGTGGAGTGGAAGTTGACCCCAAAAGATAGTGCTAATAGCGTCACGGCCAGTACCCAGTATGCCGTAGAAGTTCTAGTTACCTACAATTGGCCGGCTATTACCGACG
>JANAVB010035988.1:0-37399 GCA_029216955.1 Iris pallida | reverse complement strand
CTTCAAAATCCACGCAGACTTGGGGCAAGAAGCTTCAGGATCCACGCAGACTTGAGGCAAAAAGCTTCAAAATCTACGCAGACTTGAAGAAGAAAACTTCAGAATCCACGCAGATTTGAGGGAAAGCTCAAAATACACGAACTTGAGATAGGACTGCCAGCTATCTTGATTCAGCGTGCCTCGACTGACACAAAATCTCTGACAGTGATTGCTTTTGTCGTCCATTAAATGACAAGAAGCTCTTTTGGTACGCCAACTTGACGAAGGTTGAGTCTTGCTGAAGAAGATTTGAAAATCACGCAATAGACGGCTTGATCTCTCGAATTCTGTGCATACGTGGTACGAAGAACATTCTTCGACTGTTGTGCTGTCAGTCATAATTACTCTCTGACAAATGATGAGCTGTCTCCCCAGCGTGATTTATAATATTGTCTGGATCAACTGAGCGTGACTTTTGACTCTGTCCTGATCAACTCAGCGTGACTGTCATTTTTAAAGGCCTACAAGACCCCCTTCAAAGTTTTCGAAAAATTGAAAAAGACTTCAAAATTTTCGAAATACTTTGAAAATAATGAATAAGAAATCAGTCACGCTGAGATGGCTTCACTAAATTTTTGGAAGTCGGAAAGACTTCGAAGTTCTTTGAAAATATCCAAATGAACTTATTAATATCATGATGACTCTTCATTTTCCGAGACTGATTGCATCCAGTTATGGTGGAATATGAACCGCCGGCGAGCTCTGTTATATAACAGAGAAGATTCATTTTTAATCTTCATCTTACGTCAACATGACACCAAAGAAGAAAGCTAAGGAAGAAGCACGCAAGTTGGGCTTTTCCCATGGTGACCCCACTTTTGGGGGTGAAGAGCCAGAGCCCCTTATCTTCGAACTCAAAGATGATCCCTTGCAACTAGCCAAGAATTTCTTGAGCTATTTTGGCTTAGATGGCTCGTTCTCTTCTGATGGGCGCAGCCTCATAGAGCAGCGTGAAATTTGAAGGCTCTGTTACACCGCATGGGGGTCAAAAGCGTAGAAGAACTAGGCATTAAGCTCAGTCGCTCTGGAAAATAGAGCGGTCTTTTTGCTTTGTTGTCACTCTTTTTGTTTGTCTTTTGTAAGGCCATCAGTGCCTGTCTTGAAGAATGAAGTACAACTTCTGTGTTTAATCTGCGTGCATTAATGAAGAATATTAATTAGCACCTTTTACTATTTCCAATGTTGCTCTGTCTTCCAAAGCCACGTGACACTCATTCTACGGTTTACGAGCGCTATTTATGCGGATCTTTTCCAAGAATAGACTTGTACTTTGCCCTTTAAATAGATAGAAGAGTTTCACAGATACTCATCTCCCATTCCTCTTCTTCTTCTCTGAGAATGAAATTTTTGGGAGATTTTACACTCTCAAACAGGAAAGCATATTTTCTAATGTTCGACTTCTGCGCACTGTATCAAACATGAGTTTGCCAATCCTTAGCACCAAACTTGAAGGTAAGTCAGTGTAATACTGTACTATTTTTGCTGTTGAAGATAGGCTTTCTGTTTCTTGTTTCTGATTTGAACACACCCCTGTCTCTGTTTATAAATGCACGCTGAATGATTTCTGTTGATCTAATCTTTTTCTTTTAATACTTTCTGCAGAAACTTGGCTGAAAATTTTCTTCAGAACTGGCATTGGGGATGTGGATGCTGTGGAGAATATCCTGCTGACATCTACATCAGGGAGCTCATACGCTTTGACGCGTAAATCAGACAACTCAGAACTCTTCGTGGGATAGAAGGGTCTTCCTCAGATGGTAGGAAGAGCCTTTATACACGAGAGTTGGATGGTGGTCAACTCTACCCCGAGAAATCGGGTAGTAGTGTTCCTTTCACGGGAGAACTAGAAATTGTATCCCAAGGTTGGATACATTCCTGTCTCCTCTGAAAGGTCGCTCCTAATCCACCAATTGTATTGGCAGCACCACGACTTCGGGATGCCATCCTCCTGTGGTTCTCCTCTCGTCTGAGAGAGAAGACCAGAGTTTGATTCCTGCTGATCTGGTCGTGACTGGGACTCAGACAGTCAGGAACTGCACTAACAACGAACCTGACGGAGAAGGTCCGTCGGAGAAGATCCAAAGAAGAAGATATATCTCTTTTAGGTTATTGTTGTGGTGTAGAATGAAAATCCAAGATTGTAATAGATTTCCATTATGATTTGTAAGAAAGTCTAAGAAATGTAATAGACTTTTTATGGTGAAATGAGAATGAAATGATAATTCTTCTATGCTCAATAATTTGTATTTGTGGATGAATTGTGGACATAATAGATAATGAAATCTTCTTTTCTGTTTTAGAGTATATGATATTATCAGAGGTATTATGGACGTGATAATATGTAGGAACTCAAAAGAAAATAGATTGATTTCTATGCAGAGGTCAAAAATGACAAGCAAGTAGATTCGGAATTGATTCAGAGGTTATGAAAACGTGATCAATAACGAATCCCCACTTAATAAATTGATAGAAGATCATGAACGACGAATAAATGAACGGATGAACCGTCAAGTATTAATGAATGTGTGAATCGTCGGATGAACGCAATAATGGATGGATGAACCGTCGGATGAACGTGACGTTTCATTATTTGTAGAACTTCTGCCTATAAATATAGCAGAAATTTGACAAGAACGAACACCTCTTCTTTCAAACATAAAATGTCGTCTGAAGAAGCATCCAAGAACTGGAATTGCCATAAGATTCAGAAAGGCACTGGAAATGTCCTGCTGATCCAATTCAATTGAAGAAGGCGGTAGCAGGCGAAGGTTCGTCTGTACCCATGCCACCAAGGGATATTCTGGACTTCCTGCTCGAACCAGGAAGGACTGAAAGAAGAAGATCCATGAGGATGGCTGCTGTAAATTTCTCGTGGGTTCCAGCAAGAGGTTCTCAGTTCTTTTGCTGATCGCATCTTCGAGAAGGACGGCAGTGGCCCACGTCCAAATATAGAAAAGGATGATAGTGATCTTCTTTAATATCATGTATCATCATTCATGATAAAAAAAATAAAATTTTATTTCTAAACATGAAACTGTCTGATGATTACAAGCATTTACATTTATACATAGTACTTCTTAAGGAATTTGCCATAATAGGCATCAAAACTTTTCGACCATCCAATTCTGAGAGTTGATAAGCTCCATTTGAGAAAACTTTGCTCACAATATAGGATCCTTCCCACTTTGCGTCAAATTTGCCCTTGCTCATATGAGTTATAGTCATAGGACGTCTAACTGTTAGAACAAGTTCTTCTTTTTGATACGCCCGAACTCTGACTTTCTTATTAAAAGCTCTTGAAATTCTAGCTTGATAGAATTTAATATTCTGTTGAGCAGATAATCGCTTTTCATCCAGAGCTTCTAATTCTTGAAGTCGAAGACGATCATTATTTTCTGTAGTGAGTTCATTAGCGATTGCTATCCTTAAAGAAGGAATTTGAATCTCTAATGGAAGAATAGCTTCGCAACCATACACCAGAGAGAAGGGTGTACATTTAGTAGCATTACGAACTGTAGTGCGATAAGCCCACAAACATTCACCGAGCTTCTCACTCCAATTACGTTTGTTAGTAGAGACAAACTTCTTTAGGAGTTTGATGATGGTCTTGTTGAAAGCTTCTGCTAATCCGTTAGCTGCCGGATTATATGCGGTAGAAGCCACATTGTTGATCCGGTGATCGTCACAGAATCGAGTAAACTTCTAACTGACGAACTGTGGTCCGTTATCATGAATAATGCGTCGAGGAACACCAAATCTATAGATAACATGGAGCTTAATAAAGCAAATGACATTGGATGTCTTAGCTTCAGACAAAGGAATGGCTTCGACCCATTTGGAGAAGTAATCGGTTATTGCAAGAATAAACCGATGACCCTTGGATGACGGCGGATTGATCGGACCAATAATGTCCATGCCCCAAGCTTCGAAGGGCCATGATGCTGCCGTCGGATGTAGAAATTCCAAAAGTTGATGAATAAAATCCGCATAGATTTGACAAGCTTTACACTTCTTTGCATATTCGATGGCGTCTGATACCATAGTAGGCCAATAATAACCCATACGTCGAATACGGTCTTGAAGTTTTGGTCCAGGCTGATGTGCTCCACAAATTCCATCATGTGCTTCACGAATAATTTGTTGAGCCTCGTCACCGGCAACACATCGAAGAAGTAAACCATCATAGGCTCGACGATATAAGGTCTTTGTTGTATGATTATAATAGAATCGGAGTGATCGTCGTCTGATAGATGCTGCCTCACTCGGATCATCCGGAAGAATATCATACAATACGAAATCTAAGAAAGGAAGTCTCCAATCTGTATCCGTATTTTGATTCTCGGCCGAATTACTGAAGATGAATTCCATGCTGGAATCAGATGAAGATGATAAAGATTTACGACTAAATCCAAATCCTCTTATTGTGTTGACGTCATGAGATGTTGATTCTTTAATGTTAACTGGAAGTCCTAGGGTCAGGTTATTTTCAAGATGAAATAATTCTCGATTGCGAACAATAATCATTTGTTGTCATCTAATTGGGATAGCCAACACCGCTGCAAGATTAGCTAGAGCATCAGCTTCTGTGTTACATGCTCGCCTAATATATTCAATGAAGAATTCTTCAAACGAAAAAGCTATAATTAGAGCTGATCTATGATAAGGAACCAGATCTTGATGGCGGACTTCATAAGTACCCCTTATCTGATTGACAATGAGTTTAGAGTCTCCGTACACCTCCAAATATTAAATATTTAGATGTTTAGCGAGTTGAAGACCAATGAGTAATGCATTGTACTCAGCTATATTGTTTGAACACGGCTGATCGAGAGAATAAGCTCTTTGGATAGCAAGACCTTCTGGCGATACAAGAACGATTCCAACTCCAGCGACAATATCACCATTAGGACCTATCCTTGAAGCTCTATTAAAGAATAGACGCCAAGTAGGATCTTCTTCAGTAATTTGGTTTGAATCTAGGACTTCATCTGGAATTTCGTCATAGAGTTTTGAATCTTCTGGAATTGAATGAGCAGCCAGAAAATCAGCTAAAGCTTGTCCTTTGACTGACTTCTGAGGAATATAATGCATGTCATACTGAGCAAGTAGGATTCCCCAGTTAGCTAATCGAGAATTCAAACACTGGATTTCTTCATCATGATCCGTATAGGATTGATCCTGGAGATGACATGAATAGTCTGGCTAATGATATAATGTCGTATCTTTTGAACAGCGAACATCAAGGCTAGACATTCTTTTTCGACCGGTGAATATCGAGGTTCAGCTCCGGTCATAGTACGACTGAGATAATAGATGGCTTGTTCATGACTATTTTGATTCTTTTGAGCGAGTAACGCACCCAATGAATGACTCATTGCTCGAGTATATAGGAGAAATGGAATTCCTGAAACGGGAGGTACCAATACTGGAGGGCTCATCAGATATTGTTTTATATCATCGAATGCTTTCTGACATTCATCATTCCAGACAAAAGAAACACCTTTCTTTATAAGTTTGTTGAACGGTCTGCAGCGTCCTGATAAATTAGAGATGAATCTCCTGATATAAGCGATCCTTCCTTGAAATTCTCGTAGCTCTTTTAAGGTGCGTGGAGGACGCATCTCTTGGATGGCTTTGATCTTCTCGGGATCCACGTGTATACCTTTAGAGGTAATGACGAAGCCGAGAAATTTACCACTAGAGACGCCTAAGAAGGACTTAGTAGGGTTCATCTTTAATTGATGCTTACACATTAGATCAAATATAGTCTTCAAATCTTGGATATGATCCTCCTTTTGTCGACTTTTGACTGCAATATCATCAACATAGCATTCGACTGTTTTTTGCAAATGTTCACGGAATATAGTGCTCATAGCTCGTTGATAAGTTGCTCCTGCATTCTTGAGACCGAATGGCATAACTGTATAACAGTATGTACCGATCGGTGTTCTGAAAGAAGTGTGCTTCTCGTCATCTGGAAACATTTTAATCTGATTGTATCCAGAGTACCCGTCCATGAATGACATCCGTTCAAATCCACAGGTATTATCAATCATGACATCAGTGATTGGTAGAGGGAATTCGTCTTTAGGGCATGCCGCATTGAGATCGCGGAAGTCTATGCATACTCTGATCTTGCCAGTCTTTTTAAGGACAGAAACTATGTTAGCCACCCAATCGGGATGTTGTTCCTCTCTAATAAACCCGGAGGTTATGAGTTTATTGACTTCAGCTTCAATTGCATCCATAATGTCTGGACGAAATCGTCGCTGTTGTTGTTTGACCGGTTTAGCATTCGGCAAGATATTGAGCTTGTGAGTTGCAATTTGTGGATCAAGTCCTGGCATATCTTCATAACTCCAAGCGAAGACATCGATGTAGTCACGAATGAGTTTGATCATGTCTTGCTTATCAGTTTTAGAAAGACTTTCACTGATGAATATTGGTTTGGGAGATCCCTCTTCACCAACATCTATTTGAACAAGTTTGTCTTCAGTCGGAGGTTCTTTTTGCTCGAAACAGAACTCCCATTGATTATCTAATCTTTGGGCCCATTATTCTGATTCAGGTGAGATTTCAAACTCTTCTTCGTCTTCATCACTTTCTTCAGAATGGTCAATGGAAACCATGTTGGAAGATAGAAGGTTGCAATAGAAGTCACCGATACTCGTATCGGAATCCCAAGAAGTGGTACTAGAAGAATCAGATCTCTTATCTTCGTCAGACTCGGGATCTTCATGGATAATATTGATAAAAGGAGTAGGAGCTATATAGCCCAATCCGTATTTCGTCCTTCCATATTTCAGAGGAGGAATACGAACATGCATTTTTCTTCCCTTTCCACTATTGAGGCCAGTCCTGAAGTCATAGCCCACATTTTTGATGATGTCTTTAGATTGCTGACTATAACGACGTAGTTGTAATCTTCCAGTATCATCATTTTGTCTTCATCTTCTAAATCAGAAGGACTTTGGGGCCCTTTATAGAAGAATATTGGAATGTCTCCTGGCTTTCTGCTGGGAACTAGAAAGTATGAAGATTGTACAGGTTCTAGGAATACATCTGTATGAACAGTCTGTACAACCCCTATGGTTATTGCGTTCAAGTCATCTAACAAATATAAATAACTATGAACATAATTACACACATCAGCATACTGCAGAGATGGAGACTTTTCATTAAATGTAAAAGCAGCAGTATTTACATTGAAAGAAGGCTGAGCCTTAGAGATTTTAGCCAAGTCAATGACTAAAGGGGGAGAAGAAGAACGAGAAGAAGCGTTGTTTCGATTAAGATCGATAACAAATGGCTCAGAAGAGGTGAGCTCCCTTGAAGCTTGAGATGGAAGAATAATCCGCCCTCCAACTGGAATTAGCAGAGTATCCTGTTTCATATGTGGAGATGCAGGAATTGCAGTACGCCCACTGACAGGAATAATCATTGTGTCTTGAGCAAACGACTGAGGTAACGGAGAAATCCGTCCACTCACCGGAATGATAAAAGAACCTTCTTCAGAGAGTTTGGGAGATTGTTGCTGAGTAGTTCGACCTTTAACAGGAATTATTAAGGTCTCACTTTGTGAATCCTCTTTCTCCATAGCTTGTATAACCCTTGTATACTCTTCTTTGTACATTCGGGAATCATTGAAATAAGCTTCGACCCCATGGAAGGAATTTATATCAGCAACTTCTTTTTGTACTCTTTCATTGCTATCAATGTATTTAAAACACTGATGAAGAGTAGAAGGCACCATATTATTTTTATGAAGAAAGGGCCTCCCCAGAAGAAGATTATAGGATCCCACGATCTCAATCACATAGAAAGTGACTTTGGATCTGAAATCACCTATTTGAAGCTTCAGATGAATCTTTTCCAAAGGCTCGCTTCGGCTTTGATTGAATCCCAGGATAGTAGTAACCGTCTTGGAGAGTTTGTGAAGAGGGATTTTTAGTTCATCCAATAAACTCTTTGGCATTATGCTTATAGCAGACCCTGGATCAATGAGGATACGATCTATCTTCATTGTATCGATATAACCGGTGTAGTAGAGAGGCCGATCATGTCGATTATCCTCCAATAGCATGTCGTCTTGTGTAAAGGTGATATTTGGGATAATCTCCAATACACTGTTGTAATGTAAGCAAGTGGCAGGTTCTGCATCTGGCTTCTTCAATTGTGCAAGACAAGAATCAGCTTGTAGAAGTGCTTCACTTAATGTCTCCCGAGTCTCTTTGGAAAGACGTAGAAGTTCAAAGAGGGACATTCTAGCTGGAGTATTAGCAAGCTGAGCTAAAATGTCGAAATTATAAGGCTTCTGAAGTCCAAGAGGAGAGGACTTCTTGATTGGCTTATCAAACCGAGCCTGTTGTTTGCCTTTTTCCAGAGCTGTAGGCTTGGGAGGAACAGGTTCAGTGGATGATTCTTCTTCAGGAAGAACATTAGAAGCATCTTTATCAGCTGGAGGGATATCAAGAGGATCCTCAGGATTCTTGGAATAATCCTTTAGATAAGGTTTCCCCGTTCGAGTAGCACTAACAAGTGCTTCTTCTTTCTCTTTTGGCTCTGTGTCAGAAATAGATCCAAGAGAAGTCATATGACATGACTTAATCTTTCCAGCCTTCTTGGACTTTCGAGAAGTAGTCTTTTGAGGAGAAGGCGATTCAAAATCTACCACTAGATCAGGATGGATCCACATGATTTCCCCTGTTTCCAAAGTGATTGGCACTAATCCTTCAGACTGTGGAGGAGGAATGTTCACTATCTCAAGAGTTGCCTTGGGAATAGGAACGATCCTACTTTCAAGGAGTTGAGGAGGAAAATCTCCGAATTACATAGAGACGACGTTGGAGGTGACGGTCTTCTCTTTTGGAGTAAGAGAGATAGCTCCAGATTTAATCATTTCTTGGATCTTTCTTTCAGTACATAACATGTACGAATTGTGTGACCCAACATTCTGTGATATGGGCAGTATTTGGGATGATCTATTTTACCAGCTTCATCAGGTTTCTTGATCTCAGGTAATTGTATCTTATTATCTTTCAGCAGACATTCAAAGATACCAAGGACATCGTCGTCATCGAAAGAGTATTCTTCTTTGGGGCGAGGTGTTCTTGGTTGTTGAGTTGTAGGAGTTTGAACAGTTGATACATCTTTACTCTGAAGATTAACTTCAAGAGTTTCTTTTCCCTTGCGAGCATTGTTTTTATTGTTAGTACCTTGACCTGTTTCTTTAGGAGTCATCTGCACTCCTAAACCTTTGAAGGTTTCAGCACTAATTTCTGCAGCCTTGGCACTAACTATGAAAGAAGGCCAGTCTTGGAATTGAGTGGATCCTGTCCACATGCTGATGATTGGCAACAAGTTTGATTTGCATGTGTCGATGGTGACAGCATCAGGAGTTCCAAGAAGCATCTTCAGAGCTTCTCTTCGAAACCGTTCAATGTACTCTTCTGTAGTTTCATTATTTTTCTGCTTGATTCTAATAAGAGCAGACATAGTCATGTCATTGAGCCCTTCATAGAACCGTTCAAGAAACATCTGTTTGAAATCGGAAAATGAGGTAATGCTCCCATCTGGGAGACTTCTATACCATTCATAAGCCGTTCCCTTGAGACATCCAACAAACATCCGAGTAAGGAGGGCGTCGCTTGGTTGCAGCTGATCAGTCATCACTTCAAAGTGATTAATAAACTGACTTGGAGAAGTGGTTCCATCATAGAATGAGATAGTAGGAGGCTTGTATTTAGGAGGATACGATACTTGCTTCCATTCTATCGGATAAGGTTGTTTGATGCCTAACCTTTGTAAACCATCTTTCTGTTTGAATGCCTCGAATTGAGTTTTAAGATTCCTCAATTCTTCATTAACAACTCCGGAAGATTGTGGAGTTGTAACTTGTAGTGAATAGTTGGAAGAAGAAACAACATTGTAAGCACTACCCCCAGCTCCAGAGAGACTAGGGTTTGGTTGAGCTGGTCCAGGAGTATTGGATTGTACTACTGGAGGAACTTGTACTGGACTCATATTAGTGTCAGTTGGTATGGCATCTGGTACAGTCTGTCGATTTTGCATCTGTGTTGCCATGAGTTCATACATCGACTTCATAGTATCAGCCCTAGACTTCATTTGTTGTTCCAAAGAAGCAATTCTTTGATCTTGAGGAGTCAAGGAAGAAGAAGGTTCATCAGTATTCCCATCAACCATATAAGTCGTGACTGTACGAGGAATTATTGATGAACTGGTGGATGTTGTTTGTTCTGAATCATTGCTTTGTGCATCAAAGTCAATTATAGAAGAACTACTCCCAGTAGGAAGAGGTGGGAAGTTAGATTCTCCAAGGAATTCAGAATCATCTTCAGAGATCAAATTTCTTTGACTAGAGGCCAGGACTCTTGCTCTGGTATTTCTATATACTCCATCTGGACTATCAACTCTACCCCCAGCATCCCGAGAGGTCATATTGACATAAGCAAACAAAGGCTCATCTTCATCAGGCATAGGTTCACACTGAATCCGATTGAAGACAGATTGTCATTTTGTTTGACATCTGCATTGCATTGTGACTCTTGGCTGGAAGTCACATTCATGATCAACATGGTCATAAGCCATTGATTGACATCTGCATTGAATTATGACTCTTGGATAGAAGTCACATTCAGCATGGTCCTTTGTCACAGAATTACTCCTCCTTTTCTGTTGAAGATATTCTCGTAAATCTGTTTGTAAAGATTGAGGAGTATATTTCCTGTTCTTGGGTCTTGATGGCTCTTGATTATATAGAGAATGATTAATATGAGCCACATAATTTCTTGCATACTCTGCATCCGGATCTTTTATCCTTGTTTCCAACTGGTATGGTTTCTTAACACCAGAAGTGTTAATTTTTGTTCTTAGATCAGTTGGAGGTAACACATTGGTTTTGGAAATATGGAGTTTTCCTTCTATTGATCTGGATATTTGCAGAGAAGGAAGAGTTGAACCACCCCCTTGATTAGGAGTTGGTAACAGACCTTTTCTAGACAAATTCTGTGCCCAATTCGAAGAAGTCATAGAAGAAGACATTAAGGAATGTTTCTTCTTAGACTCATTCAAGTTTTGAGACATAAAATGTCCAGAAGGAAGAGTAGTCAAAAGACCATCTCCTTTTCTTTGACTAACAAAATTGTCAGTCAAAGCTGTTCCTGAAGTAAAGACTACAGGAGCAGAAGAAACAACTAAAGAGTTATTCCTTTTCGAAGGGACTTTGTGTGGAAGACCACCCCCAGTTCTAGTAGAACTTGTCAAAGAAGAAGAGATAGCTAAAGAGCTATTCTTCTTAGATGAAATACACGCTGAAACAGGCTTGGTTAAAGAACCAGTGCTGTTGGCGTGACTTTTGACTTTGGAAATACACGCTGGAACAGATTTGGCTAAGGAGCCAATATTGTTAGCGTGATTGTTGATTGTAGAATTACACACTGGAACAGACTTGGCTAAGGAACCAGTGCTGTCAGCGTGACTTTTGAGGTTGAAATTGCACGCTGGAACAGATTTGGCTAAGGAGCCAGTACTGTCAGCGTGACTTTCAACTTTGGAGACACACACTGGAACAGACTTGGCTAAGGAGCCAGTACTGTTAGCGTGATCTTTGATTGCTGTTATCTTCGAGCGCACAAGAGTGTGCGTGCTTGCAGTAGAGTTCTTGCCAGTGTTAGGAGTAGACACTGTGGCAGAGACTTCACCATTGGCTGCCAACTGATTCTTAGGGACATAGACAGAGTGTCCCTTCGACTTGGCAGTGATGATGGAGGCTGTAGTGGGCTTACCACTCTTAGCCCGCTGCATTTTTTCATAGGCGAATTGATCGAATTTGATCGTCATCACCTTCTTCGTCGAGCCGATTGACGAAGTGTCGCATTGAGTTGTTGCCATCTCAGAAGAGGAGATGGTTTTCCCCAGCAGAGTCGCCAATTTGTTTTCCATAAATAAATTCCTTTATTTATTGTGTATCTGGGAAAATTACAACTGTAGGAATCTGATCTAGAAGACGATCACTTTATCCCTTGGACTATGCGAAGAAGAAAAGCTCTCAAAATTTTGACAGTAGATAACTATGTATATGTACCATGAATGAGAAAAAAAACCCTATTTATAGAGTCAAAAATAATAACTGAAAAGATAACTGTCTTCACAGCCTGTGCTTAGTTGAAAATTACGCAGGACTTAACATACGCAAGGTTGTGAGCAGTTACTGGACGTGGCCTGTAACTGTTGGACACATGGCAATCATGCATGAGTCGTGTGCAAGTTATAGGACACGCAGGCGAGAGATCAGTGGCATGGCTGCCACGTACTCCAATTTGATGAAATCCACGCAGACTTGTTGAAGACGAAATCCACGCAGACTCGGGGTAGAAAGCTTCAAAATCCACGCAAACTTGGGATAAGAAGCTTCAGGATCCACGCACACTTGAGACAAAAAGCTTCAAAATCCACGCAGACTTGGGGCAAGAAGCTTCAGGATCCACACAGACTTGAGGCAAAAAGCTTCAAAATCCACGCAGACTTGAAGAAGAAAACTTCAGAATCCACGCAGATTTGAGGAAAAGCTCAAAATACACGCAGACTTGAGATAGGACTGCCAGCTGTCTTGATTCAGCGTGCCTCGACTGACACAAAATCTCTGACAGTGATTGCTTTTGTCAGTCGCATTAAATGACAAGAAGCTCTTTTGGTACGCCAACTTGACGAAGATTGAGTCTTGTCGAAAATCACGCAATAGACGGCTGTGATCTCTCGAATTCTGTGTATACGTGGCATACGAAGAGACATTCTTCGACTGTTGTGCTGTCAGTCATAATTACTCTCTGACAAATGATGAGCTGTCTCCCCAGCGTGATTTGTAAATATTGTCTGGATCAACTGAGCGTGACTTTTGACTCTGTCCTGATCAACTCAGCATAACTGTCATTTTTTAAAGGCCTACACATGCCTATATGGGCTTGGTCTAGTCCGGGTCCAGTCCGGACCAGTCTGGTACAACCAGGTCACTTAAATGTCAAATAATAATAGTAATGAATAATTAAACTATTTATAATGGTCATGTCATAACTTGGCCTGGTTTTCCTAGTTAGGACATCACTATGGCGCGGCCTTCCCCTACCATGGCTAAATACTAGTCAAAGCACGCCACTACACTATCCGTGCCACGATTCCTATTCGTCTGGTACTTCAAAACTCAACTATGGCTATAGTCATCTATCGTAATAATTAACTAAATAATTATTTATAAAAATCTAAAAATTACCATTTAAATAAAATAAATAATAATAAAAGTATTTCAAAAATTTTGGGAAGGGGAGCTACACTATGGTAATCATAACAAGGTCCAATCTTTATGACGGAAGGGTATAATTTTTGGTAGTAGTCATATAAAGGTTGATTTACATATTTGGACTTGTGAGATAAGGGTATGATTGACAAATGATGATCAGATAAACTTGATGGTATCAGAGAGAGATGATTAACTTGGCTTTCCTATGAAACCTTATCTTTTGATTTCCCTATCAAAAGGTAATTTGACTTATTCCATATCCTAGAATCATCCTTTGAGTTTTCAATATCGTTGAATCCCAACTCCCTTGATCGCGACCAATCGACTTTGGTCATATCTCTGATCATATCCATATTCTGGATCGTACTCAATTGGATTAAATTCAATTGTGACCTGGATTTCCATCATTGGATGCTCGTGCCCAGACTTCGATGACCTTGTTCTTCATCTTACCTAAATCTTGTTTTGATGATCAACTTAGATCGTATTGAGACTTAAATTTTAATCGTGATTGGATTTTAATGTTATACCACTCGTGCTTTAACTTTTGATTTAATTCTTACTAATGACTAAGTTCTGTTCCAATCACGGTTAAGCTTCATACTATCCTTGATCATACCAAAATTTTATGTTTGGTCATGCCTATGCTGCTATCATACTCTTCATCATATCTAATATTGTCGACCAAGGTTAGACTGACCGTATCTATGATCGTATTGAAATTCAATTTTGATCATGTTTGGATTTTAAACACTCGTGCATAAACTTTTTTCGACCTTGATTCCTGATTATATATGAATTCCTTGTGATTAGTCGTGCCTAGATGACCTGACATGACTATGACGACTTTAAATCCCTTGATCATGATTGTAGCGATCATGACTATACATATTACCTTGCCTCTAAATCGTGCCTAAAATTTTTTACTTTCGATCACGACTAACTAGTGTGACTACGAAATTAGTCGTGTTAGAATTGAAAATTGATCATGTCTGAATAAATTTCTACCATGCCTAAATGACTTGGGTTTCTTCCTAAATCGTGTTTATAAGACCTTAATTTCGAAATCATGATTTTATCGTCTTTCATAATTGAACTTGGATCTTGATTGTACTTATGCGACCTAGAGCTTGATTTTCTATTAAATCTAACTATCGATCGTGTTGTACTCGAATTTTGTTCTCCGTTCGTTTCTCTTAGCCTTGATTCAGATCATGACTATACGACTTTTATTTTCATGATCATGATAATCTTAACCCACAAATCATGCTAAAAACCTTGATCTCTATCACAAATGTGTTGGAATAGATTTTCTATCGTACCTAAATTTCGATTCTCTAGTCACTCGTGCTCAGGTTTCATTCCTGATCATGACTAGGTTTAAAATTTTTATCGCTTTATTCTAAATCGTGTCTAAGTGGTTAGTCATTCCAAATATTTTGAATGCATCTGAGTCTTGATTTCACTCATGACCAGATGGTTAATCCTTGGTCAATGTTTGTGCTAAACATCTGATAATTCCTAACAATGGCCAATCATATCGTTTTCATTTATGATCGTATCATGTATAACCCTAAATCTTATTTCATCAAGCTGGATTATATTAATCGATGTTTTGGCCTGATTCTGGTTTGATCAAAACCGAATGATTCCTGATTTTCTAGTCGCGGCTTCATACTGTATGCCTGCAAAGCTGTGGCTTTAAATTTCAAATCATGTCAAACGTTGTTTTGGTCATGGTTAGCTTTTTATCTTGGATTCTTGATCGGACCTGTGTGACTTTGAGGTTGATTTTCATCAAACCTAAGCGCTACAGATCACCCCATACTTGAACTTCATTTATATTTTCGATTCTCCTAATCGTCACCAAGATCGTGCCCCTATGACTTAACTTATTTCTAAATCGTGCATATATATAGTTTTGTTCATATCATGATTCTATCGTGCCAAAATCACTAGTCGTGTCTAAATAATTTTGAATTGATTATCTTGATCGTACAAAAACTCGTTGTTCTTTGATCGTGCCTAACATATTGCTTAAACCTTTTATCTTGTTTTAACCCCACTACCAATATTTAATTTCGAGGACAAAATTCTTATAAGGTGGGTAGGATGTAAGCCTCCTGAATTTCAGGAATTTATTTTTGATTTTTCTAAAAGAATTATTTTCGATAATAATTCTTATTTGATTATTTTTTATCATTAAATGCTCTTTTCCATGACTTTGATTTCTGGAGCGTCGAAGATGTCAGTCTCTGGAAACTCTCTTTATGAGTTTGTAGTAGACAAGATTATCTTTATTTTGATATATCATGTCCCACTCAAACTTGTTTGCTTGTACTCTGTTTGCATCGCGCAACTTTCGGGTCAATTTAGGCCAATTGATCATCTACTGTAAAACCTGATCCAACTTCCAATTTAATTTCGGGGCCCGACATCGGTTCAATCTGATCGACCTAATATATGGTTCTGACCTGTTTTGAGTCTACTATGCATGTGCCACTTGCGTGCCACCCAATTGATCTCCCTCGTGCTTCTATTTCATCCATGATTAAAATGGCTTAAATTTGTATTATGGCTAAATTTTAGCCCAAACTTGTCCAAACTTGACCCAACACCCAACCCAATTTTATGTGACCCCTATCATGACTATCCAAATATCCCACATACAATTTCTCTCTCATCTCTACTCAAAAATATCTCTCTTCCTCTCTCTACTTTACATAATATCACTTTCTCTCTCTCTCTCTCTTTATATATATATATATATAACTTTATCTCTCTCACTCTACTTACACTCACCACCCCTCACCCATCACCATCAGTACACCCCCTACAGCCAACAGCACCCCCCTTCATTCTCCTTCTTCTTCATCACCAACCTTCCTCCTTTCCTCTCCATCACATCATCATCACCATCACCCTCACTATTATCATCATCATCACCACCACCATCACTAATCACCACTACCATCACCATAACCTTTTTCTCCTTCTCCTCCTTTTTTTCCCGTCGGTGAGCCACCGTCGCCGTCTCGCAACTGCGCGCGACCCCGACGAGCCCCTCCGGCGAGCCACCTCCGGCCACCCCCCGATCTCGTACAGCTTCGACGAGCTCCCCCTCGCCGTCCTCCTCCTTCCCAGACGTGCCGTGTAGCCGATTCATGCGTTTGGCACGGGATCCCGTCGTGACGTGCTCGGTTTCGAATTCAGAACCTCGTCTCGGAACAACGACTTTGTGCACCTTTTTTGAGAAATCTGACCATTGGATCTTTGATCCGTTTCTTCCGTCTCAATCTCGGTATAAACCTCTTCACTTCCCTCAAGTTTCATCCGTTAATTCCGTCGTTTGCTATATCAAAATCGGCCACCAAGTTGACCCTTTAAATTATGTTATTTTTGGACAGTTTTGTGGAGCCAACTTCGTGGACTCGTATCTCCACCATCGCAGCTCCATTTCGTGTTCCACCAGTTCCTGTGCACAGCTGATATAACCCTCTTCCTGTCCCTTAAGTTTTGTTTCATTGTGAGCTTGTTTGATTGGTTGAATTTGACGCCAAAATTGGCTGTCCGAATTCATATTTCAATTTATAAAATCCTAATTTTGAACCCGGGACTCCGGATTTAATTTTTGACACCACCAGTAGACTCATGGCGTCGTTCTGGCACGATTTTATATAAAGTTTGTTAGATTTGGAGGACGTGGTCCCCGACACGTATTTCGGTACAAGGCGGGTCCCACAGTTCGAGTCAACGGATCTTCTTGAGATTGGCTCATCAAAATCCAATTATGGATATAGCGTTGAGTTCGTATCATCATTCTGGACTTGTTAACATATAATTTATAGAGTTTTGTGGACATTGGCTCCGACACGTATTTCAGTGCAAATCAGATTGGAATATCCGGGTCAACGGGTCATTTTGAGATCGGGTTATCGGAATCCAATTCCGGATATACCGTTGAGTTCGTATCATCATTATGAATTTGTGGACATATATTTTTTTAGATTTTGAGGAATTTTATTCTAGCACATTTTTCGGTGCAAAGTGGGTCCGACACGGACACCATTTTGACTCAAAATTACCTTCTGTATCCAAATTGGACTTATGGGTAGGCTATTCTTGCTATTTTGACCATTCTGGACACATTGGTGATGTTTGTTTCATCATCCGATAACATCTGCAGACTTTTCCACCATCTATCACCATTTGTTATAATCTTTCTCTTTTGTGTTCGTATTTTGAAATCCGTGCATCGAAATTAAGATCCGTCGATTCCAGTGATTTTATATCACTGAAATTAACCAGTTGTCTATGTGGATGATTATAGAGACTAGCTTTGACCTAGTTTAACCTAGAGTGGCCTAGGAGTTGACCAGTTGACCAAAGTCAACTGTAAGTCAATCTTTGACCCAGTTTGACTGAGTTTGACCTAGAATAGGCCTAGAAGCATAGAATAATGTATTTATATATATTATTTACTCTAGAACACTAAGTAATCCTGTAAATTTATGTTAGATCTCTGTGACATCGGTTCAGGCATAGACCCTTACTTATTGCTCAGGACAGCATGCGAGTTCATTCTCGGATAGTTTTTATTGTCTTGATCTACTTATCCGATTCAGTTGTAGTGTTTTACTTGATTTCTGACACGATGGTACATGAACTAGTATACGTCGGATCCTGTCATGAGATGTCATTCCTGGGTTACCATGGTATATTGGTACATTATTCAATCTTATTTTCTTGTACTTGTATAAACGTCGATTCCTAAGGAAATTTGCTACCCTCTTAGAGAATCCCGCATCATGACGTGACATATCCGGATCCATTATACTACTTGGGGATGGGAAGTTATTAGAGGTTATGTAATCATACCCTACTGGTTACTACTTGCATCATAGCTTTACCCTCGCCTCACGTAGGGTAAAGCCTGACCTGATACTACTTGCACCATAGCTTTCCATTTTGGCCGGCCTGATCTCCAGTTTACCTGCGCTTGTTCTTGCACCATAGCCGGTCAAATGGAAGAGCCTGATCTTGAACCAAGCCGATCATATAATGCTCTAATATCTCAAGGTAATGTTTATATTTGTATTATACATCAGATATTACTTTACTGTTTTACATTCCAGTATCTCATACCCTGACATGATATCCTGTTTTACGTATCATGTTTATATTTCAGTTTTGATATTTTATCTTGTATTTCGTTATAATTGTCTCTTATAGAATTTATCAATTCACATGAAACTGCTGTTAGTTTATGTACTCGTTCCCATGCATCCTGACGGGATACGTTGACAATATTTTAGGAGTTGTTATGCCCTTATTATTGGACTACAGGATGTTGCTAGCTGAGGCGGGTCTCGATATTCTTTCACCGTGAGTTGTCTTCCAGGAGTGCTAGGCCTGGTAGTTATTTTTAGTTTTGCTATTATTTTTCTTTCGTTTCATTCTTGTCTCATATGATCATTTGTAGATTTTAGTTGTTCTAGTGATATTGTTATTATTTTTTGTCTTATCTTTCTTAGCTTTTGTGATGTGATATGAGTACCTTTATAGTTATGGATCTTTTAGATGTTGTAATTAATATCGGGTACTTGACAGCGCTCTACCGCCGACACTACGGCGTAGGCTGGACGTGGCCCACGTATTCGTACCCGTATATCTGGGTGCAGGTCATGACAGATCCTTCTCTATATTCTGGTTGTGAGACTCATTCCGTACTGTCAGTGACGATGCGGTTGTTGAACATAAAGTCTGATTTTAACTTGTCGCAAACTTGCTATGATCGGATCACACAACTAATCAAGGAGGTGTTACCGAAGAAATCAAAAGAGCTTCCAAAAATTTCTACAAGTCAAAGATAATGGTCCGACAGCTGGGACTGGGGTACAAGAAGATAGATTGTTGTCACAACGGATGCATGTTGTACTACAAGGAGAATGAGGACATAGAAAGATACAGTTTCTGTAATACGGATTGTTACAAGCCAGTTCAGGAAAAAAAAAGTCAACAAGAAAATGACGTCCATACAAGTATATGCATTACTTGTCGATCACGAAGCGCTTGTAGAGGATGTATATGTCTCTGAATACAGCAGAACACATGACTTGGCACAGTGAGGAATGCGCAAAGGACGATGAAGAATTATCACATCCTTCTAATGGAGAGGTGTGGAAGCATTTTGATTTGTGTCATCCAGATTTTGCTGCAGAGCCTAGAAATGTACGTTTGGCGCTATGTTCTGATGGCTTCGTCCCTTTCGGGCAGTCGGGATCTCAATACTCATGCTGGCCGATCATTCTCACCTCTTATAATCTGCCACCATGGATGTGTATGAAGACTCCTTATATGTTCTTGACAGCTATTATACCCGGTCCTAAAAATTCGACGAAGAACATCGATATATATTTACAACCGTTGATGGATGAGCTGAAACAACTATGGGAGATCGGCGTCACGACCTATGATATTTCCAGGAAAGTGAACTTTCATATGAGAGCTTTACTGATGTGGACAATTAATAATTTTTTAGCATACGGTATGCTATCGGGATGGAGTACGCACGGCACTATGTCTTGTCCGATATGCATAGAAAAGAGTAAGGCGTTTCGCCTTAAGCATGGAGGAAAAACTTCTTTCTTTGACTGTCACTGTCAATTACTGTCTGCGACTCATCCTTGGAGAAAGAATAAAGGATGCGTTCGGAGCTGAAAAGCAAGAATTTTCTCATCCGCTTGCCAGATTATCGGGATACGATATTTGGAAAGATGTAAAGGATTTGCCCATCATAATGAAAGATCTAATATCGAACAATCGTGTTGAGGGGTTCGGACACAGCCATAACTGAATCAAGTAGAGTATCTTCTGGGACTTGCCTTATTGGAAAGATAATCTTATAAGGCATAATCTTGATGTCATACATATCGAAAAGAATGTGTTCGATAATGTCTTCAATACCGTTATGGATATTAAAGAAAAGACAAAAGACAATCCAAAAGCAAGACAAGACATAGCCGAGATATGCAAGCGTCCTCATCTAAACTTGATGCAAAGGGAAGCTGGTGGACAACTAACTAAGCCGATAGCGCAATACACATTGAGCAAGGAAGATAGATTAATAATCTGCAAGTAGATATCTACTTTAAGATTTTTCGACGGCTATGTGTCGAATTTGTCTAGATGCGTTGATCTCAATGAACGCAAGCTAATGGGAATGAAGAGTCACGACTGCCACGTGTTTATGGAAAGATTACTGCCCATTGCTTTGAGAGAGTTGTTGCCTTCTGCTTTATGGAAAGGTTACTTCCCATTACTTAGTGAATTTATTACAGTTTAGTTATTTCAGTTTATACTTCTATATTCTTATTTTATTTTATGCCTTTGTCGTTTGATTCATCTACTTATTGTATGGTTTTCTTTTTGCAGATGGCACTCCTAGTCTTCCTGTTGGTCGCGTCGACACTTCTCGTACTGCTGGTAGTATATTTTAGTTTAGTCTTCTATTTATTTATACTTATATATTATTAATTATGTTTATGTGTTCTATTTACAGGTCATGGCCACTGGCGGTCGTGGTGACCGTGGTGGTCGTGGTGGAGGTCGTGGTCGTGGTCGCCTTCACCGGGATGTGACCCCATCTACCGAGTCCGACCCGGAGAGTACCCCGGAGATGTCCTCATCCCGCCATCGATATACCCTAGGGGTATCGCCATCCATTGGCTCCGGGAGGATGCCAGATGCCGATCCATCGTCCGTTCCACCAGCGGATCCTCCAGTTACTGCACGGTGGACCCCGAAGTATCTACGGATTTAGTTCCATCCGGTTACTGGCGAGTACATTCGCGGACTCGTGGATCCTCCGACGCTACCAGATAGATCGGCATAGGAGTTCAGACGGGAGCTATGTCATGCAGGTGAACTGTAAGTAAATTTGTATTTTGTAAGTTACTTTTTTAATTTGTTTCATTTATTCAAGTAAATAATCCAGACGTTGCTTCTTTGTAGGTTTTTTCTGTAGGATGCTACCAGGGAGCTAGGGCTCATTATTAGGCAAAACTTCCATGAATCCTACCTCAATTTTAGTGAGGTGCCCCCGGAGTCACAGTACATCTGGCTCGACCATATGAGGGTATGTATATATATATCTTTTGATTACTTAATTATTAATTATTCTTTAATCCACCATTTTTCTAATTACTTGATATTAGAATTTGTATGTCAGTTGATATTCTAGTGGCCCCCCCATCGCGAGGCGGAGATCATCAAGACCTACAAAAAAGCCGTCGGAAAGAAGCTGCGGGACGCGAAGGATGACATTCGCAGTGGGAGGAAGGTCTGGCTCCGGGAGGACTTCTATGAGCAGATGCTTGAAAAGATGAATACGTCCGAGTTCAAGAATAAATCGGCGAAGGCGAAGGTGAATCGATAGGCAGCAGGTCTGCATACGGGAGGATCGAGGCCCCACGCAGCGACGCTTGGAGATCTAGTGAGATATCGAAAAAACTTTATTTTTTAATTACTTGACATCGAAAAAAATTATTCTATGGATGTTTTGTACGCAGGCGACAAAGGCAGCAAAGGAGGGAAAAAATCCCCGCTCGGTCACCTTGGGCGATGTATTCGAGAGTACACACAAGAGGAAGAAGGACGGTAGCTTCGTCGACGAAAGGGCCTAGCAAACTCATGTAAGTATTTAAGTTTATGAGATTTGTGTTTTAGAATTGTAAGTAGTTTAGTTTATAATTTTTGTGATAATAGTGTGAGGCCTTAGGATTTAGACTATAACTTAGGAAAACTCATAGTAAACTAAACACATTCATTGTATAGGCTAAGTATCGTGATGCCGTTAGCACGATTGAGCCCACTCCTGACGAGGGTATCGACGAATCGACGTCCGTCCAGTCGTTTCCTTCCATGACCACTCACTTGGACGACTTGTTCGTACAAGCCGCCAGCGGAATAGGGAAAGGCGGGCGCGTCTACGGCGCCGGATCCATAGCACCATCGCAGACGTCTTCGAGACTTCCACCGTCGTCGCCGTCGCCGCCGCCGCCTCCCACGACTCAGGTCGACGAGGATATGAGGACTTAGCTTAGGACTCTAACCTCGGTGGTGACGTCTATGTGGAAGAAGATGACTCGGATGACATCGCAGTGCCCGGGTCCTTCTGCTCCCGGTCCGACTTTGTCTATGATTGCTCTTCTAGACCTGATGTCGTTGGCAGATCTATGTCGAGTTCCACAGCAGATATTTGATGGTCTGCCGGCTCACATCGTTCAGGCGTATCTTCATAAAGCGCAGCATGCACCATCAGTGATCCAACCGATCTTTCCTAGTTTTTTGTATTTGTAATGTATCTAAATTTAGATAATTTTAATTTATTATGGATATTTTGTGCCCCTTATGGATTGTTGTGATTATGGATAATTTGGATATTTTTAAGTTATTATGGATTATTGTGATTATGGATATTTTTGATGTTTGTGGGTTGTTGTTATTATGGATATTTTGTTCTGTTTGTGGATTGTTGGTGGATTGTTGATTATAAATATTTTGTTCTGTTCTATTTGTGGATTGTTGATTTTGTTAATGAATAATTGTGTAAATAGGGTGCTGTGAATTCAGAAAAATTATTTGAAAACAATTTCCAGTTAGCGACGGATTTATAACGGAAGCGCGACGCTCAACGACGGACAAGCGACGGAATATCCGTCACTAAGCTTCTAGAAATTTATATATATCCAGTTAGAGACGAATAGCGACGGAAAAGCGACAAAAATTTCGTCGCCGAGCTTCTGAAAATTTACATATATCCAGTTAGCGACGGCATACTGACAGAATAGCGACGGAAATTTCGTCGCCAAGCTTCTGAAAATTTACATATATCCATGCAGCAACGGATAGCGACGGATTAGCGATGGCATGACGACGGAATAATTCGTCGCTAAAATGTCGCTATAGCGTATCAGAAAGTTTCTGATACGCAAATTTCGACGGATAGCGACGGAATAGCAAGAGCATGGCGACGAAATTGTCCGTCGCTAATATGTCACTATAGCATATCAGAAAGTTTCTGATACGCATATTTCGACGGAAAGCGATGGAATAGCGATAGCATGGCAACGAAATTTTCCGTCGCTAATATGTCGCTATAACGTATCAGAAAATTTTTGATATGCAAATTTCGACGGGGGTCGGTTGGTAAGCCGTCGCTAAGTTGTCGAATATGTTTGACGGAATTCCGTCGCTAATCCATCGAACTAGTCCACCGCTAAGTCGTCGCTAAGTTGCTGCTACCCATCCGTCATTTTTCTGCCACGTTTTCGTCGAAGCTTCGACTATCTAGCGATGAATTATTTTAGCGACGAGTATTTTACCGACGACCAGTTTTGGCCGAAAAGCCGTCGCTAATCCGTCGCTAATCTTATTTAGCGACGGATTCGTCTGTCGCCAATTGACTGTTTTTTTGTAGTGTCTGCACTTTCAGATTAGATGGATCCTTCTTCTTCTTGTGGTGGGAAGCCGTCTGCTTTCTTTGTATTCCTTGTGATGGACCAAGTTGCCCTTAGTCATCTATTTGGACAGATCGTCCACCTTCAGTTGAGACCTTATATGGTCCTTAAAGTAGATTTCTTGCAGGAGATCTTCGAGACTGATCTTCAATTTCTTCCTATGCATGTTCTCATATAATTTGCTCCATCCAGCGGAAAGCTTAGAGACGATCCCCCCAACAACAAACTTGTCGTTGAGGGGCATCCCCTCGTCTTCCAATTTCTGATGCAGCTTTAGGAATTCCTTCACCTGAGGTTGCATCATCTTTTCGTCTTCAAAGACCACTTGTGATATTTTTCAACGATAAATATCTTGTTCCTATTTTTGTCATCTTCATACAATTTCTCTAGAGACTCCCATATCCCTCTGGCAATAGTCTTCTTAGAGTAAGATTCTGCTAGGGAGTCATCTATAGCATTTAGAATCTGTAGCCTACAGAGGCTATTTTCCATTCTCTATTTGGTCTGATTTTTAGTAGCAGCAGTAATTGCGACTGTAAACCAAGTTTCTGGAACATTTGGTTCTTCCTTAGTTAGCACGTGGTCAACTTCCGCAAGTTGGAGATTAAGGCTAACCTTCCTCTTCCAGATTTGGTAGTGCTCTCCATCGAATTTATCTAACTTGTCAAAGTAGGAATTGATGAGAGTAGCACGAGAGTTTTCCATTTTGTAATTTCAAGCTTTGAGATTGTTATTGTCGAGGCGTGATTTTTTTGATGGAAAAACTGATTTTGGTGCAGCACTTCGAGGAAGGTGCACAAAGAGATCCCGGATGATTCTGTTAGATGAAATCTAATGTATCACTTCGAAGAAGGCACAAAAGAATTCGTATCAGCAGCAGCGAAAGTCCACTAACTTTTTCTGATTAGATTAGAAAAGCTCTCGTTCAGAACGAGATAAAAGTGGATAAGCAGTAGAAGAAATTGACAGAATGAAAAGAAGTCATGCTGGGATGATGGATCACCGGAGCTCAAAGCTTGATTCGCCCCACACGAACAGCTTCCAGGAATCAGCAAGTTCAGAATAGAACCTATGGAACACTCTGCTCTTCTAACTCCTCGGATGGCATGGACTCCCTTTGTTTCTCTTCTCTGAACTCTGAAATTTTGTAAGAAAATTGTTCTGGAATCACTAAGTGTCAGAGAGGAAGGAGAGAAACTTTTATAGTGCCAGTCCAATAACCGTCCAGTCTACGAAACGCTTGGGATGTGCCCGTGAAAGGAGGAACCGTTTCGTAACTGTTCAGATCATAGACAGACACGATTGTGCTAAATGGCACACATCGCCCGCCATCCGAGCCAATTGCTCACAACGCGCGCTCTCGGGCTCAATCATGCACAACGCGCATCCACCGCGCCAACTGCGCACACGAGCACACGTGCACCCGCTGCCCCGCTGCGCCAATTGTCGCAGGAACTGGCTGCACGAACGGGCGCACAGAGGCTCGCACAACTTAAGCGCACTATGCGCCTAGCGCCGATGCGGCTGACGTGTCCGAGTCCGAGTGCGCCAACAAAATGTCATATGAGCCCATGAGTCCATGAGTCCGAGTCTGAGTCCGAGCTCCAAAGGCAATTAATTCCAAGAGCAAAAAATATTTAATGCTTTAATATTGAGTCTTATCCTCCTAGTAAAATCACCCACATGGTTTCCTCCTTAAGGTCATCACCCCATGTGCATATCTCAACAACACACCAAGTATATATTGAGATACACTTCATGGTGCATTTTCGATGTGGGACAATACTAAGCATGTATTGAGAGCAAGCTCTCTCTACATATCAAGGAAAATCTCCAACAACTTCTCATTGTTACTTTCCTGTAAGCTCTATTTCGTTAAACCGTATTTGTGTTCAGTATTTCTACTTACACCGTATGGTTCATTTGGATTTTGGAAAGATAATCAGCGTGATGTGGCATCTTTATGGATTTTGCATTCCTGCATTTCTATGCTTCCCATGTACTCACTCTTCTTCAATTCGGATGTAGACATGCAGTTTTAATTATTTTATATTAGTTTACAAAATATTTCTAATATCAACTTTCAATTTTTAATTAAGGCTTAATTGTAACTCGATACCTTCAACTATTCATGTTTTTCAACTTAATACCCTAAATTTTTTTTACTCGACAACTTGATACCATCAACTATTTAATATTTTCAATTTGATACCCAAAATTTCAAAAATGACAAAATTATTCCTCCCTTTCATTTTCCAACCGAACCCAACCCCTCTCTCTCCCTCCCCCCATGCCGGCTCACCACTCCCCGCCCCTACCCCACCCCCACCAGCCACCCTCGACCCCACCCCCACCCCCGCTGCCCCACTCGCCCCCCAACCCGGCTGCACCATCGCCCCCTCTCTCTCCGGACGCGTGCGGTGGCTGGAGGGGGAGGGGGCGGGGGCGGGGTCGGGAGGAGGGCGCGCGGGTGGGTGGCCGTTGGGGTCGAGAGGGGGCGCACGGTTGCCAGAAGGGGGGGGGGCGAGTGGCCGGAGGGGGGCGATCGAGGGTGGGGTAGGGGTAAGTTTTAAGTTTAGATTATGGATATTTTTGTCCAATTTTTTTTTAGGATATCAAATTGTTACCAAAAAAAGTTTTGGCTATCAAGTTAAAGACTGGAATAGTTGAAGGTATCAAATTACAATTAAACATTTAATTAATCTTAATATGCTATGATAATCATTTAATATAAATAAATAAATAAATAGATAATTAACTATCAGAGGGTCATCTCAGGTGATATAGTTGGTTAAATTGAACAACCCTGGTTACACTCAAAAGTTGGGATCCAAATTTTCTGCACCCAAAATTTTGTCCAGATCTAGCTCATGTAAGGGCCCGTTTGGTAAACCGTATTTGGAATTGGATTTTATAATTTTATGGATTTGGAGCCAAATCTATGGAATCCTATGTTTGGTTGGAGATGGATTTGAATATAGAAAGTATGACCAAATCCAAAATTTGGATTTGGAAGAAAGAAGTTGGATTTGGGAGGAAAAAATTAGTTATTCTTTAATAATTTCGTTAAAATATTTAATTTATAGTTTATTCAAAATTAACTAATAGTTTAATAAAAATTAGTCATTATTATTATTTAAAAAAATATTTTTTATGAATAAAAATTATTCTTGTTTTTAATAAAAAATTAACTAATAATTAGTTATCATAATTATAATCTAAGTTAGTAATTTATTAATTAATAATTTTATTATTTAATAATATATAATATTCTTAATTAATAATTTATAATTTTATTAATCATAATTATAATAAATTTATTAATCATAACTGTAATCTTAATTAATATTTTATTAATTAATATCCAATTATAATAATAATTAATAATTTATTAGTCTTCTTATAATATTAATTAATAATTTGTTATTACTATCTTATTATAATCTTAATTAATAATATTTTAATCATAATTATAATCATATTTTATAATTTATAATTTAATAATTAATATATTATAATAATTTAATTAATAATTTATTAATCATCATTATATTAATTTATAATTACTATTTTAAAATATTTAATTTATAGTTAATTAAAAACTAACTAATATTTAATTAAAAATTAGTCATTGTTATTATTATTATTTTTTTAAAAATATAACTTAAAATTAGCTATTATTTTAATAAAAAAAATAACTAATAGTTAGTTATCATAAATTAACATCGGAATTAGTAATTATTTTTTAATAATTTAATAATTAATATATTATTAAAATTAAAATTAATAATTTATTAATCGTCATTATAATCATCATTATACCTTAATTAATAATTTATTAATCATAAATATTATCATAATTATAATAATAATTTAATTATTAATCATAACTACAATTATAATTATAATAACTCATTAATAATTTATTTATTTATTATTTTATTAATTATAGTAATAATTTAATTATTAATCATAACTATAATTATAATTATAATTATAATAGCTAATTAATATTTTATTAATCGTCATTATAATCATCATTATATCTTAATTAATAATTTATTAATTATCATTATATCTTAATTAATAATTTATTTATTATTTTATTAATTATAATAATAATTTAATTGTTAATCATAACTATAATTATAATTATAATAGCTAATTAGTAATTTATCAAATCTTATGTCTGGTTGAAGTTGGATTTGGATTTGGATTTGAAAATTCATGATTTGAATTTGGATTTGGATTTTGAATTTTTAAATCTAAATCCAAATGCAAATTTATTTTACCAAACAAGCCCCAAGGTAACTGCATAATTTATTAGCTAATTTCTCAAGTGCTCATTTTCCACATGAATGGCTGCACAAGAAATTGTCTACAGAGACGAATACCAACAAACACATCCAAACATACAATACAATTTAACATATATATAACCTCTTTTCTACTATTATAAATAAACTTGAAAACCAATTAAAATAAGCTGTCTAAATCATCTGTATATGTATAATTAAAAAATTCTAAAATTTTGATATTATTTTAACTAAATATACACCGAAAAATCCTAAAAACAAACTATAACAAATTATAATTAAAATAAATTTAAATTATATTTAAACTAACTATAGGTTACTATCTAACTAACTATGTATGAAAGTCCTAAAATTATATCTACAACAATTTTTTTTAAACAAAAAATACTCACATAAAAAACACATGACTAGTGTACATGTATACGTGCAGGCCAAATATACTTGTGGTTCATCAATTGATGGGTCGTTCCAGATCAAACAACCTGCGTGACAACCAAGAAGGGTGTTTGCATAGAAGCCGTTTAGATTAGGGGTGGGCAACGGTTCGGTTCGGTTCAAACCGAATCGTATATATGAAAACCGAAATAACCGTAAACCGTACTTCTCAAAATCGAACCATTTTTATAAAAACCGAACAAAACCGAACCGAATTAATTCGGTTCGATTTTCGGTCGGTTCGATTTCATGGACCAATGTGCCGGACCTTCAATTTTTTAGCAAAATATGCCTATTTAAATAACAATTTATTTTAAAAATATGGTATTATTGTATTAATGAATTATATATTACATAGTGTGAAAAATTACAGTATATATATAGATTGAGGGTAGAGAGAGAGTGCTCAAAAAAGTACCGACAGAGAATAAGAGGAGAGTGTCCTCGGCTAAGGGTTACAAAATATTAGTATACGTAGATTGAGGATAGTTTGATAAATTATTAAAACTAAATCGATTTTCGGTTCGGTTTGGTTCGGTTATCCGGATCAAGAACCGAAAATCGAACCGTTATTTTAAAATTTTAAATTTTCAAACCGAAAATCGAACCGATAACCGAAAAGCTGAACCGTTTGTCATATTTTGGTTCGGTTCGGTTCGGTTTTCGGTTTTCAACCGTTATATGCTCACCTCTAGTTTAGATCTTTCATACTTTTACATAGGGCAGAGCATTCGGTTAAATCGGTTTAAACCGAACCGAATTTAGCCAAACCGAATAAACCGAATTCAAAATAATGCTGAACCGAAACCGAACCGATTATGAGAGCAACCGATTTAAACCGAACCGATTTAATAATATCGGTTTAATCGGTTTATTCGGTTTAATCGGTTGGGCCCTTTTTAACTGGGCCGACCATTTGGGCCCTATTTGCCAATGGGCCTGGAATGAATAATTGTGCTTATACTTAAAAAAAAAAAAGCACACACAGACACAGATTGCTATTTGCTTGATTAATATGCAAAAAATAACAGATAAAAATTCACAGATAAAATAAACCATACAAAGATGGCCCAATAGCTTGATTAATATGCAGACTGCAGAGAACAATACACATGGGCCATAAGACCAGTAGCTTGATTAATCCTAGGAGTCAAAGAGCTCCTAAATATGCAGATTGCAGAGAACAATACATATGGCCCAATGGCTTGATAAAATAAACCATACACAGATGGCCCAATAAATAATTACAACAATATGACAAAGAACAATAAATAATTACAAAGAACAATAAATAATTACATATGACAAAGAACAATAAATAATTACAACAATAGTTACAAGAATTCAGAGCAGTGCACAGGTAACTTTCTTCCTTTGACCAACATCACAAATAATGTAGGAAACTCAAAGTCTTCTATCAGAGGAAACTTTCATTGATATTCACCAAGCCACATTATGTTAGAGTTTCCTGTCACCAAGCCACACAAAAGGAATTGTGTTGTTGAAAGAGGTAAAAGTTCTCAACTTAGAGTTATAATGGAAAGAAATGTAAGATGAAGTCACAGAAATGTAAGAGGTAAAAGTTCTCACCTTGGAATCTTGGATACACCAAACAATTATCTTTTGTTAACTTGTGCTGAAGTTGTATTATGCATTGATAACAACTGGAAATAAGAGAGGAAAGTTGAATCAGATTGACTAGAAGCCATTGCAATAAAGAGAAAGTATACTTCACACAAAATTTACCAACATCTCACAGTTTTTAGGACTGCAATTTGGAGCAGGAGATGACCCAAATCCTGCATGATGGAACAAGAGAGTATTTTTTGAAGTTTTTGAAGGCTCAGATTGGCAAGTTGTGCATCAATAGATGCAATGTAGTATCTGTCCATTACTCACTATTGCCATCTCATCATTGCCCTCTCTTCATATTTGTTAGCAACTTATCACATAAAATAAGTGCAGTATAGAGAAAGTATACTTCACACAAAAATTACCAGATTGCATAATCCAGTGCAGTGCAGAATCCAGATTCCATAATCAAAATCCAGAGCAGTGCAGAATCCAGATACCAGTGCAATATCTAGATTGCATATTCCAAAATCAAAACAGTGCAGTGCAGTGCAATATCCAGATTGCATAATCCAGAATCCAGAATCAAAATAGTGCAGTGCAGTGCAGAATCCAGATTGCATAATCCAGTGCAGTATAAAATAATAGATTCCAGATTCCAGATTGCATAATCCAGATTGCATAATCCAGTGCAATATCCAGATTGCATAATCCAGTGCAGTATAGAATAATAGAGTGCAATATCCAGATTGCATAATCCAGATTGCATAAGCCAGAATAATAGAGTGCTTAACAGTTACAAACTTATAGTCCAAAACAAGTGAGTGCATAATCCAAAACCCACAATCCAGTGCCTAATCCAGAATGCATAGTTACAGTCCAAAATAGATTAGAGTACTTAACAACAGTTAATAGTTACAGTCCATCCTCTTCAAACCTCGCTTGAGGTTGAGACCACCGATAATTGGCTTAAATCTATAAAAAAAATCACGAGTTAATATTTAATCTTCATGTTATGAAATACAAGTAATTAAAATTATACCTTTTTCAAGTTGATCAAGGGATTCTAAGTTCTCTTCAAGACTACTGACAATAGATTGATCGCGATCCGACCGAAACCAATCTTGCAAACATATGAGACCTTGAGCAATCTTAGGAGTCAAAGAGCTCCTAAATGCATCAAGCACCCGACCACCGGTACTAAATGCACTCTCCGATGCCACTGTAGATATCGGAACAGCTAACACATCACGGACCATTCTAGAAAGAACGGGAAAGCGAGGTGAATTAATCTTCCACCAAGTCAAGATGTCAAAATTTGGATTCTCATCTTCATCGGCTTCAGTGGGCTCAAGAAGATAACGATCCAACTCCGACTTGCTATCACAACCACCCGTTTTCATTTTATGGCTCTTATATTGAGCCTTCATCATATTTTTCAAGTTAAAAAGTGGTCGATCTTCCGCAATTGAAGGTTCAAGTAGATCATTGGTAGTTGAAGAAGCAACTATAGGTGCAATAAATCTTCTTGTAGGCTTCAAACATAGAATACGCAACCGCTTTCACCTTCTCTATCATGGTATCACCCCTAGAAGGGCCATAAAGTTGATAGAGCCACCATTCCACATATGGAATCTTTTGACGCGGATCAAAGAGTGGTGCAATGAAGATGATTCATATTCATCTTCTCAATATCTCCCCAATACTTGTCATATTTCTCTCTCATTTTGTCCGCCATCATAGACAACTCAAAGTCATCGTTGTTCTTAGCGTTCTTTAGGAGGAAGTCAATAGAAGCAATCTCTTCGAAAAAATTGTTAGAAGGACATATAAAGTTCCGAGACACGTAAAGTGAATTCATAGAAGTGTTCTAAAAAAGTACACAACCTCCTCACATTTGCCCAATCCTCTTCGCTAGGAAATGAATTCTCATCCTCAAGTTCTCTCTTGAATAGAAGGTCTTCGTCTTGGAATCTCTCAAATGCTCTTTGAAACCTTTGTGCCGTGTCCAACATCAAATATGTTGAATTCACCGTGTGCTCACATCAAGACACAATAATTTCTTGCTTTCTATTTTTTCGATTTGGGCACAATCTTTAAACTTTTGAAACCGAGAAGGAGATTGTCTAACATAGACAATAGCTCTTCGGACACGAGCAACCGAAGGAGACATCATTTTCAACCCATCAACAACAACAAGGTTTATAATATGTGCAATGCAACGCATGTGTAAATACTTGCATTGAAGAATGCTATTTCCCCGTTGTGAAACTTTTTGCTTAAGTAAGCAATAGCCACATCATTAGAACTAGCATTATCAACGGTGATTGTGAAAATTTTGTCAATTCCCACTCTATCAAACATGCCTCTACTTCTCTCCCAATAGCCTCACCTTTATGACTAGAAATTGGACAAAAGTTTATAATTTTTTTTTCAATTCCCATTCATCATTAATATAATGTGCCGTAAGACACATATAGTTAATCTTTTGAATAGATGTCCATGTGTCTGTCGTAAGACAAACCCTTTGATTGGACTCCTTGAAATAAGTCTTCAACTTAGTCCGCTCATCGGTGTAAAGATTATAACAATCCCGTGCAACGGTCCATCTCGATGGTAGACGAAACATAGGACATGCACTAGAAAGAAAACTTTTGAAGCCCTCACCCTCAACAAACCGAAACGGAAGCTCATCGACAATTAGCATATAAGCCAATGACTTCCTTACATCTTCTTGATTAAATTGCCAACTTGTGAGGTTTGACTTGCCTTTCCCAACACATTGCATGTTCAATATTGATTGGGAAGGACCTTTATGCTTTGGATTAAGATTGCATACAAGCCAATGGTTTCTAACCGAGGATGTCCCATTAATTACGGGGTGACAATGATATTGTTTCTTGCAAAAGTTACACTCCGCTTTCGGTTGCCCATTATCAACAAATTGTTTGAAGTCAACCCAATACGGAGCTCTTCTTTTACCAATACGATTATTTCTAGCCTTGAGCTTAGAACGTTGTCGAATTGACAACGGGGTCATTTGTGGCTTGGGAACTCGTGCCCCCCCCAACCCCAACCTCAAGCTCAAGCTCAATATGATCCATTTCATTCGACATCTAAACAAAAAAAGAAACACAAATATACAAATCTAAAGCAAATCAAGAAATAAAAAAGATAAGAATACGCACATTGCATGAGTATGACGTTGATGCCATGAACTTCGACTAATTTGATGCAATAAATGACCTATTAATTAGTAAATATCATAAGCTCTAGTTTTTTAAAACAAATAATAAATATTAGTTTTACTTGTTCTTAATTCTTAATAATAACTTATCTGTTCTTATCAGTTTTTACTTGTTCTTATCAATTAGAAATATTCAAAACTCTCCAAAAACATGCAAACTAAGCTCTGTAAAAATCATTCAAACTAAGCACTGTAAAAATCATTCAAACTAAGCACTGTAAGCAAAAAGTTCTATTAGCATGCAAAAAACATTCAAACAAAGCACTGCATGCAAAAATCATTCAAAGAAGGTTAAGATTTTCAGGCTTTTTTTAGCCTATAATTTGGCAGCCTATAAGCAATCTGGCCATGGCACGCTGCGACGTTTGTGCAAACTAAGCACTGTAAGCAATAATTGCAATTTGCGGCCCTACAAAGTGCAAACTGAACACACACACTGACAGACACATTCATATCACAGAGAGAGAAAGAAAGAGATGATTCTTACAACAATTCAAGCCAAGATAAATCCAATCCAACGAATAGGCTCAAAGTCGAAGTCCAGATTTAAACCCAGATTCCAAGCCCCTAAGACCTGCAAAAGAGTAAATAACTCAGATTTAAACCCAGAGTCCAACGAATAGGCTCACGCTAACCGAGTATTTCATACAAAAAATAGAGAAAATAACAAAAATTGCTGTAAAATTATATACCTTAATTTGTCAGTGTTGCAAGAGGTAAATAGGCCTGCATAATCAACAAAATAAGAAGAAGTACGAACTAAGAACCAGGTAAAATAAATATAATCAAAAATCACAGGAAAAAAATAAACTCAGAAAGTTAGGATTCGGACCTTGGGGAGTTAGGGTTTCTCAAAGCCAAAGATCCAGAAATCCTCAGTTCCAGATCGGCAGATCCAGAGAGAAACGAGGGTTTCTCAAAGTTCGGGGCTTCGACTCCTTCGAGTTTCTCAAACCCAAAGGCTTAGAGTCGAGGAGTCGAGGACTCGAGTTCCAGATCGCAGATCCAGAGAGAAACGAGGGTTTCTCAAAGCTCCGAGCGCCGAGCGCCGAGCACTGAGCAGAAGAGAGAAGAGAGAAGGGTTTCTCTGAGCAGAGAAGAGAAGAGAGAAGAGCCGAGAGGGAGAAGAGATCAGAGAGAGAAGGGTTTCTCTGTGCTGAGCGAGCGCCGGCAGAGAATAATCCAGAAAGTGGAGAGAGAGAGTTAGATGCAGTTAGGGTTTTTTTTTTTGGTATATATACATCTAAGGGTATAGAGGTAATTACACTTTCTTATTCGGGTTTCGGTTTTCAACCGAAACCGATCTGATAACCCGAACCCTAAACCGAATAAGGGTTTTGGGTTTTTCTCAAACCGAACCCGACCCGAAATTTTTTTAAACCGAACCTAAACCCTTATTCGGTTCGGTTCGGTTCGGTTTTCGGCCCAAAACCGAATAATGCTCAGCCCTACTTTTACATGACTACCCTAAATATTGTTATTTATTAAAAGGTCCCTCAAATGGTAGAAAATATGTCCTAAATCCTATGGCTTACATGAGTGTAGAGGGAAAACAAATTACATTAAAATAGCAAATGACACATTTGTACATTCTTCCTCCTTTCCGATTCTAAACCCATCAATCATTTCTTATTGTAGCCTTCTTAGACGAGCTCACCTTCGGGTGCAATAGGCCAAGGAGGATGAAAATGATATAATATTTTAAAAATGGACAAATGTCCAACATTAATTAAGGAGGTAAAGTGCATTTAAACTCTCTTTAAATTTGTCTCGTTAGCAAAATAAAATCTTTTAGAAAACTTAATACCTCCCACAAAACCTGTTTTTGCTTAGAGTGACCTTTCATGTCAAATGGACGTTAGAAGTAGACGTTAGAAGTAGCCGTTAGAAGCAATTTTTTGGGTAAAGTAAATTTTGTAATACCCAAAATACCCCTTAGAAGCTAATTAACATCGTGGCTCCCTTTTATTCTCTATAATAGGATATTTTGAAAGACATGCAGCCAAGCTTTCTATTTTCTACTTTTTCGACCGGTTTGTTGGAAAATAATATTTTTTTTATCTTCCTTTTTTGTTTTACTTATTTGCTCTCATTTAATGTATTGAAACTTTTTCTTACTTACAGATCCCATATCCAACTGTAAATTATGACCAGTAGCTCGCAATCTTCATTCTCAAGATCCAAATAGAAATGTGGAAGAACAATTTATTGCCATTGTGGATTAATTAGTCCATTGAAGACTTCATGGACACCAACAAATCCTGGAAGAAGATTCTACGGGTGTGCAAATTTTCCAACAAATTATTGTAGTTTTCTACTATTAGAGGATGAGAAACTTTCAGAACACTATCAAATTGTACTGTAAAATTTAATGAAAGAATTAAAGGAGCACCGAGGCCAAGGTTTACAACCTATTCCTAGAGAATCGACAGTGTCGATGGCAGCAAGTGAACCAAGACCATGTTTCAACATACATGTTTTACAATTTATTTTTGGATTTTTGACATGCTTAGTAATGTTTAAGTTGTTTGTTTGAGGAATACATGTGATGAAAAGAAATTTGTACCAAGGTTTATAATTCCAGTTTCAAATGAATTTTGTATTCCAGTTCCAAAATGAAACAGCAACATAAAATTTGCATTCCAGTTCCAAAATGAACTGCACATATGAACACATAGAAAATACATTGCAAAATGTAAACTGCACATATGAGCAAAATTCGAACATATATGAGCAAAATTCGATCACATATGAGCAAAATGTAAACTGCACATATGAGCAAAATGTAAACTTCACATATAAGCAAAATGTAAACTACATTCTAGTTCCAAAATTCGAACACATATGAGCAAAATGTAGACCATATAAGCAAAATTCGAATACATCCAAATACAGTGCAAAATCTGAAGAAGAGTTCACCAAAGACCAAAATATAAGCTGACATGTTCATCAAACTGCCTTGTTCATCAAATTCGAACACCTTAGATTGCATTTGTTCAACAACAAGCTTCACATCAGCAGTATAATAGGCTAGTATACTTCATACATCCATTTGTTCAACAACATTCTTCATCCAAAATATAAACACATTCATTTGTTCAACAACATTCTTCATCATCAATATATGAACTGCACATAATTCACACCCACACAAACTTTACAAATTTTCCAAAAGCCAAAATAATTGCTTCCACATGCCAGCAGCAACCTATCATCCACAATTTGCTTTGCTACCACATGCTTGTATACTGCAAAAAAAGGAAGTAAGAGTTAGAATTGATGAAATGAAGTAAAAATTGTAAATAAAGAAGATGATGAAATGAAGAAGAATTAGGAACCTGTAGCATGACAAAATGATGTAGGGACAGTGGCTCATAAGAGTTAATGAGTAAAGGATTTATGGACAGCAACATGTAGCATGACAAAATGAGGTAAGGACAACAGCATGGAGCATGACAAAATCCCCACAAACAGAGCACCCCACAGACAGAGCACCCCACAAAATTCATCATTTGCTCCTCACAAATAGAGCACCATACAACATTATAGCAACAAGTAGCATCCCAATTCATCATTGCCACACAGATCCTCATACCCCCATAACTTTAATTCATTATTGCCAACTTTCAAAATGGGTCACCAAAATGATAAAGTCCTTTACTTGTCTACAACCTATAAAAATATGAGTAACAAATAATTAAAATGCCCAAATTTAAAATGAGTAACAAATAATTAAAAAGCCATGTATCAGAACTAATATTTGGATGTAACACTCTCCCCCTTGCAAAACTTTAAACTTATGGTCTACATTTCTTTCAAATGAGGTGTTGGATTACCATAACACGCATACAGGATTGACCTGGGGAGCTTAGGCCTACCTGGTTTGCCTTTTGGCATTGCCACCTTCTCCTTAAAATGATTTGGACATGCTCTTGAGTTATGTCCTAAGCTTGCACTT